>JBBMJZ010300321.1:0-17961 GCA_037833815.1 Zingiber zerumbet
TGTGTGTGACGAAGTATAAATATTATTCATAAATAAAATTTATAAATTATGTATAGTAATAAAAAAATTCAATATGATAAATAAATAAGGTTTCAAAATCAAGCTTATTAATTAAATAAATTTAAAAATATAAATATTTCAGGCAGTCAAATAAGCTTAATTAGAAATTTAATAACATTTAAATAAATCAAACTCAATCTCGTAAAAAAATTACATCTAACTTAAATAATTATTTCAAAAAGGCTTAATTTATTTAAACTCGACTTGATTATCCTATTATATACATATAAACTTGAAACCTAAGCTCGATTTGACTCATTTTACAATCTTATTTAAATTTATCATAAGAGGCCTTTCTAATCAATTTTGATCAACAAACGCCACTTGATTAGAGTAAATTCTCAAATTTGTTTTTACTCAAATTATTAAATTAATTTTAGTTTGTAAATTGATTTGCAAATGAGCTTGGGTCTTGAAATCGCAGATTGGCGTTGCTGTGAAAACTCAAATTAATTATCAATACGTAAAATATGAGAGCTGATTTATAAAATAGTTTGCAGTCTTAAATAGATTATGTTCTGTGTCATTTATCGTTGCTAAGACCACAGATTATTTTTTAAAATTAGTTTATAATTGAAAAACCATATATATTTAATCTATAAATTAATCAATAAAAAAGTTTACGACTTCAAATTGATTTTTGATTTTCAACTGGCAAGTACTCTAGCTTACTAGATTGCTCCAAATGATTACTAAACTTCTGTTTAATCTTCTGATGCATACATGGAGCTAGGTTTTCAAAGATCCTTCATATGAAATCTTAGAAAGGCTCTACGCTACTACCACATCCAAATAGAGTGATCCCCAAATGAAGGAATATTGTAGCAAAACTGAAAGGTGCAATGAATTAGTGGAATGATTGATTAGCATAGTTCCGTAAAATATAGTTATAATTTAACACTCAATAATTTAAATACCATCAATCAATTGAGGTAATCATAAAGTCAGATCAAATGGGGTGCAAAAGGCTACTCTGAATCGGAATCTGTTTTCAGCAACTGATAAGCATCCTTTGGTTCTTCGTCGGTCATCGATGAAGGCACATCATCACTTCTTGCAGGCCAAGGTCGGCCTCGGGATCTCGTGTTGCTCGTCGAATTGTCCTGCGAATGCAAATGAAAAGCAGCCAATTTAAAGAAGTCGACATCAGTGTAGAATATAACATCAAAACCACCTAAATGATAACTTATCTCAAGGTTCACAAAAAAACGAAAAGTAAATTATGTACAAGGGAGAAATCTGCAGTAATAATTTTTTGATGACTCACTGGTGTATTAGCTTGCGTTGTCCGATTGTTCTGCAGCCAAATGGTTCCGAATAACAAACATGCAGCTAACAGCAACATCGGACCTAACCTGGGATCACGCGGCAAATCACTGATATACATATGGAGTTTTTTGAACCTGTAGTTTATTCCTCTCCTGAAAGATTGACCAACTGGTGATCCCGTTGATTGTTTATCCTCAGGGACAAGATCTGGGGTTTCGAACGTCTGCATTTGTGACCAAAGTCGATTAGAAATGTATGCATGCAAACTTCATATTCAGATTACCTATTTTTTAACTAATCATGTATGGTTGTCAAAGCAAGAAAAAACATTAAATGAAGTTGGAAGCCAAACACAGAACGGATACACAGTGATTACTTATCATAGAAGGCAAAGAAAACACATCAGATTAAAAAAAAAATCATGGGAAAAACAAATATTATGCACTAGTTTTGGTTATCTATATTATTCATTAACCAGTAGAAGAAACCTATAAATCATCATCTGACATGGAATATAAGCATTATAATCATGATTTAAAATTTCGAGTCGTGCCGAATTTCAGTCCTGAACTAGAACGATACAATTTCAGTATCGTGTCGTGTCATGCCAATATAATTTTCGTATTTTTAAAATATAAAATATATTAAATAAAAATAAAAAATTTAATCTAAATATTTAAAAATAAAAATTATATATATATATATATATATATATACACACAACTGTGTAGACCCAGGGTGCCTGGGTTGAATCCAGGGGCTGGGATTGAATCAGAATATTTTTTTTGTTTATTTTTTTGGGTATATTATATGTATTTAGGATTCAAAATTTTAAGATTTAGGAGTTAGATTATAATGGGTTTGAGTCAATAAGATTTTCTCTTTAGGGTTCAGGTTTCCCTCTTAGGTTATAGTGTTCAAGATTAAAAAATTTAAATACACACGGGTAGTATTCAAGATAAAAAATTTTAAATGCTCACGGGGTATAGTGTTCCTCTTTAAGAAAATATTGATTTTTAAAAAAAATTGAATCCAGGTGCCTAGATCACTGTGTCGCCCGGCATTTCGTCCATAGCAAAGAAGCTCTCTCTCTCTCTCTCTCTCTCATATATATATATATATATATATATACAAATTTCGAGTTTGCTATGCTGTAGACTCATTGTAGCATGACTGTATGGATCTAGGGCGCCTAGATTGAATCCAAGCACCCTGGATTCAATCAGAATGTTTTTTTTGTTTTTTGCTTTTTTTTTTGGGTATATTATATGTATTTAGGATTCAAAATTTAGGAGTTCGGTTATAATGAGTTTGAGTCAATAAGATTTTACCTCTGAGGTTCAAGCTTCCCTTTTGGGTTATAATGTTACTCATGGGGTATATTATATGTATTTAAGGTTTAAGATTTTAGGAATAGTGTTAAAGATTAAAAAATTTAGATGCTCACGGGATATATTATATGTATTTAAGGTTTAAGATTTTAGGAATAGTGTTCAAGATTAAAAATTTTAGATGCTCACGGGGTATAGTGTTCTTTGAGGAGATGTTGATTTAAAAAATAAAAAATTAAATCCAGGCGCCTGGATCACTGTAGCGCGCACAGGCGCACGGTGTTTCATATATATATATATAATGGAATAATTTTATTATGCTTTAATTAAGTCTATTTAAATTATCTCATAGGAGTTGATTAAAATTATTAACTTAAGTTATAGTTATTTAACTAAACAGGTAAAAACTTCTGCGCCACCACGACCACGGGCACACGTGGTCCACATGACGCGTTCGGATTCGTCGTCGGGCCGGGCAACGAGTCCAAATGCGTCGTCGGCCCCACATGACACCTTCGGACGAGCCACAATGCGACACCTCTTGTGTCGGAGCCAGTCCGCCAGCGAAATGAGATGTTTCACCTGTATCAGGTGAAATGGATCGAGATTTCAATTCATGACCATAATATCAATTAGCCAACGGTGAAGACTCAAACTAAGTATCAACACAGGCTTAGAGTTTAGCGTAACTGATTTTGATTTAAAATTACAAATTCATTTCAAGGTGCTAATTGAGTTTTTTTTTTGTTTAACTATGATTTAGTTATACTTGGATATGAAAGTCTTATTTATTTTCAAGAAAATATCATCTAAACTATGATCATATTTACTGATATATTTCATATTTTAAGTTTTCTATAATGCAAATTGTTATATTAATTAAAATTATCTAGTTTATTAATCTCTCAATATTTCTAAAAACATTTTTCATAAGATGATAATTAGAATATTAACAAATGATTTGTTAGATTCCACATTTACAAAAATAATTAAATCAAGTATAGACTTGAGCAACTGGTGGGTGTACTACTTTCCTTGGTAAAGGGTGGACCATTGATTCAAAAATATTGGAACATATTTTGACAATTTATGAAATATTTGTGGACATAGTTAAAAGAAATCACTTACAAAATAAGGAAATTCTCTGGTGTCACCACGCTCAACAATTTGTGATATCCACTGAATTAACTGGAACAAAAGCCATAACAAAAATTAATATAGTTAATCACAAAAATTCTATACTTCAACGTATACCAAAAGTCTCATGCCTTTGATAACTCACACAAATAGACGGCCTTGTAATGTAACAAACTTAATGCATTTTCAAAAATTGATAATAAAAATCATAAATAATATAATGGAATTATCATAAGGGAAGATAATTTCCTTAAACTTCTAATATAATTCAATGAAAAAGCAAATACCTCTTCCACATCCTCAGGACCGGGATATCTAGCAATAAGCTGAGAGGCAACGTTGGTGTCCCCCAAATATTGATTTCGAAAATGCTTCCACCTATCGTTCTTTGCATTATTATCTGTTGAGTTTCTTAAATAACGAACAATCAATATTTGAGGCGCATCAACACCATCTTCATAACTTGGTCCACAACTTTTAGTGTGGTATTCTGGAGCAAGGTGAAATTGGCAATATTTCTGCAAGAAAGATACAAATGTTATTCAGAAAGTATCAAAATACTAAAAAATAAATAATAATAATAATAAAAACTATTCTTAGTTACTAGTTTCAGTTAAGACGAGCAGAACATACTTTACATACCATGAAGGGGAGTTTAGTGATCATTACTTTATTCAAAAAACATATCACAGTTAAGACTTCAGAGTAGATTATGGTGTAATATTTGCAGTTTTAGTTGTATCCAATCTTAGAAATAAACAAAAAGTATTAGAAATCTGCATTTGTTAATATTTTTTTACTATGAATTCACATAAGAGTTACAAGAATCAATGTGTGGACCTCAATGTCTATATGTACACATTTGTGATATTCGGTTTACCTGCTGAACATCTCCATCAAGCCAAGTAAAAGTTAAACGATTCTCTTTCATAGCAGCAGAAGCAACACTAGCAACTGAAAGATTGACATTTCTGGCATAGTCTGAATCATCACCAACCATCAGGACATCACTTGCCCTGCGCAAGGTCTATAAATGGTTTCAGCCTTTCAGGTTTTATTTTATTCAAAACAAGACATTCAAAAAGCGAATAAATCATTCTGTGTAGGTATATAATCACAGTAGCCTTCAATAATATTCAAAATTCAAAGGTCCTATTAATTGAATAATTAGACAATAATGCTAAGGAACTGACCTCACGCATCTGAGTCATTGCATGACCTGCACGTCCAACGAGAATAAGGCAATACCAGGTTACAGTCTCATTTCCAGCACGAGAGTATCCTCTTGCATCACAGCCGAGCTCCATAGAACTAACAGTCCTCAATTGCGGGATATCTGAATATCAGGAAAATTTTCACTACCACATACTGTTGATTAAGAAAAATATCTTGTACAAAACTAGTTACTATGTTTATATAATGTTAATGCTCATGAAACAACAATAAACATCATTCTTTTGTTATAATTATAATGACATGGACTAGATGTCTAGATGACTAGATGATGTTTACAATGACCATATATTTGATATTTCTATGGCAAGACAAATAACATTCAAAAAATTAGAAAACAAAAATTGTTTGAGCTTCCCTGAAAGAAACTTGGATTCTGAATCACTAAGATTTAAGTCAGTATAAAATGATCTATAGGATAATTTGAGAATATCAAATAGTAATTTCATCACAAGTAAACATTGTGAAATGGTAAATTGGCCTAGTTGGAAGCTTTCATTGCAAATACGGAAGAATATGTAATGTATGAAAAGGTTTTTGAAGGAAAATCTACCTATGGCTATTAGGAGTGGAACAAACACCAGTTTATTTCTTCCTTCAAGCTTATGAACATGGTAAGCTTGGATAGAACTTTACAGACAAGTTTGATCATGAATAACATTGATAAACAAAAACGCTTAAACACACTAATGAGATTATAGATGCATCAACTGATCCTTTAAGCTTTCGAAACAAGTGATCAGCCAGACATTCGGAGTTGTAGAAGAGCAGGGGATGCTATGTTCAATCCTACTAAGATCCATTATAATCCTAATTAGGCTTAAAAGCTGGTTCATATGTTGGGCATGGAAGCAGATAATGCATAGAAACAAATAAATATGGGCCAGATAACAAAAATATAGAAAGGTCAAATTTCACAATGGCATAGTTAATGTGCACTGAGATTAGCATAAAATTAGCATTCTACATCTTGTAACAACGAGATCAACAAAGGTTGGGAATTATTACTGCTATTAGTATCATCATCATCAATATCATTACTATTTTTATTATTATTGTCGTTGTTATAATTATTATTACTACTACTATTAATATTATTATTTCCATTTTAATAAAAGAGTGAAAAAATTGTAAACATTGCAACATAGAATTGAAGGTACAAAGATACCATTTTTCTTATAATCATCCAGCATCTTCACTAACTGCAAGTGATTGAAACTCCCTGCAACAAAAGTAAAACACTACACTCAAACCCAAGACCTAAAAGTTATAGCCATGGGATACAAGGTAGAAGCATACCACTGTAGGTGATAGGCTTTGAATAGATGTCCTTCAGAAAAACAACAGAAGGTGCTGAGTCCACTCCAAACCTAAAAATAAGACAGATTTATTTCTAAACCAAAGTAGTTCAGGCACGGCTAGAGACGTTTTTATTGCAAATGAGAAGGGGCAATCAATAGATGGAAAGGATAGAGAAGTTTTCATCGGCTAGAGAATTGATCTGGTGAAGGATTCTGCTCCCCCTAGAATTTTTCATTTTTTAGAGAAGTTTGAGTGGGAAAAAATGATAATCGACATTGCAACACAAAATACAGAGTAGTTTTCACACAGATAGAAATTTTAAGACATAAAACTGTGACTGGCTGGAAAAGATGCATATATATTCCAAACACAAGTGTAAACAAGAGAAATCAAAAGAATTTGAACTAAAAATATAAATGAAGAGCTTAATCATGAATAAATAAGTAATTTCACATAAAAAACAGAAAAATTCTATAAAACATACAAAACTGTTGTTACAACCCCAAAATGTAAATAAAGGAAAATAGCATAAATTAATTTTTATTTGGGGGAAATTAGAGTTCAATGGTTCTTATTGATGCTAAAATAATTTATTTGGGTGGATTGATTGTGTTTAGAAAAAAAAATGATAATCCCAGTTAGTATCATTGACTATCCTTAGGTAATCGGTCCAGCCCCACGGAAGTTTTCCACCGGCCACCAGGTAAATCGGGAAGCGCACGCGGCGGCCAGCCCAAAAGTCCAGCATCCTTTGGTTACGCCCCCCATTTGGAGGAAAAATTCCTATAAATACGCCATAGTTGGGGTTCAAACCGCAGGTGTCTGGATGACAACTGGACTCGAGTTGAGTTGGTTTGACTTGGTTAGCACTGAAGCTAGAGTGATCATTTGGTGGCCCTTGTGATTGAGACCAACTAGGTTCAAAAGAAACTCAATTTAAACTCCAATTGATCCGTTTTTGAAATACCAAAACCACGTGCCCTAGTTTCAAAATTACCAAATCACGTATCCAATACCCATTTTGCCCTCCGTTCATTCGCCAAATCGTTCGGACATAATTTTTTTCCTTTTTTAAAAATGATTAAAAAACCTTTTATGATAAAAAAATTCACTGCTTTCGATATAATATGTCAAATTGATATTTAAGAGCATGGGTATAATTAGGAGAACTAGATGAGCACATAGAACTCGGTTCCATGTCATTTCAATCTCTCTAGGTCCATCAGTTTGGGTCAAAATCGGCTGATGGATCTAAAGAGCTTGAAATGATATGGAACCAAGTCCTTTTTGTTCGTCTAGTTCTCTGATTATATCCATGACATCAAGTATCAATTTGACATACTATATTGAGAGCAATAATTTTTTGAACACAAATTATATTTTTTAATTATTAAAAAAAGTTTTAATCAATTACTATAGTATAGCAATCGATTCGGCATGTTCCAGTGATCAAGAACACTAACTTTAATCAATTTTTATACAATACAATCAATTAAAACCTTTTTTTTAATGATTAAAAAATCTGATTTGTATTAAAAAAATCACTGCTCTCAATATAGTGTATCAAATAATTAAGAGAACTAGACAAATACATAGAACTTGGTTCTATGTCATTTCGAGCTCTTTAGGTTCATTGGCTGATTTCAGCCAAAATCGGTTAATGGACCTAAAGAGCTCAGAATGACATGGAACCAAGTCATATGTGCTCGTCTAGTTGTCTTGATTATATGCATGCCCTCAAATATTAATTTAGCATACTATCTTGAGAGCAGTGATTTTTTAACATGAATCGAATGATTTTTTAATCATTAAAAAAAGATTTAATTGATTGCTACAGTGTAGCAATCGATTAAAGTTACTATTCATGAGCATGCCGAATCAATTGCTACACTGTAGCAATCGATTAATTTTTTTTAATGATTAAAAAATCTGATTCATGTTTAAAAATTCACTACTCTTGATATAGTGTATCCAATTTATGTTTGAGAGCATGAATATAATCAGGAGAATTAGACAAACATATAGGACTTGGTTGTATATCATCTGAGCTTTAGGTCCATTAACCGATTTTGGCCGTAACATGATGATGGACCTAGAAAGCTTGGAATGACATGGAACTAAGTTATATGTGTTCGTCTAGTTATCCTGATTATATCCATGTCTCAAATATCAATTTGACACACTATATTGAGAGCAATGAATTTTTTATCATAGAAGATTTTTTAATCGTTTAAAAAAAATTAATCGATTGCTACAGTGTAGCAAACGATTCAACATATTTATGTGATCTTAAATAGTAATTTTAATCGATTGATGGACCTAAAGAGCTTGGAATGACATGGGAAATCAAGTTCTATGTGTTCGTTTAGTTCTTCTGATTATATCTCAAATATCAATTTGGCACACTATATTGGGAGTAGTGAATTTTTTATCATATAAGGTTTTTTAATCATTTAAAAAAATATTATGTCAGAATCAATTGTTACATTGTAGCAATCGATTCGGCAAATAAGCGGAGGGGTAAAATGGATATTGGATACGTGATTTGGTAATTTTGAAACTAAAGTATGCGATTTGGATATTTCAGAAACTTACCTACGTGGTTCAGTAATTTGCCATATTTTGTTTGAATGGATCCTCAAAAGTGCTTCCTTTCTAAAGCTCTTTGGCCTCGATCATCTAGATGTTTGCACAGAGTTCAATATTGTTTCTTCCAAGGCAAGCATTTTAGCTAGGTTACTATATGTTTCTCTTTGACATTATTATACATTACATGCGGCAAGCAAAGCTTGCTGTTAGGTGGGCCTTGCTCGGCAGAGCATGTTAACTATTGAGAATATCTTTGGATTGCAAAATTAAGTAGCAAGCATAATAAAAAATATATAATAGTGTTACATAACAATAAATGTCAAAACCACATAGAAGAAACATTTAATTGCATCACATTTTTTTCATACCCTCATGGAGCTGATTACACTGACATTCTCAATTCCAATGTAAAGGAAGTCGTAATTGATGTTTTGTTCAAGAAATATTTCTATGGAAATTGTGAACTGTTACTTACCCAGACAAAGAAAATAATTACAAAAAACCAACTAAAGTAGATCAGCCAAAGTAAACAAAAAATGTGCTGCTATACAAGCATGTGATGTAAAGTAATGTGATCAGGTGAATTTGAATGGACGTGAACATTTAGGAAACACTTTGATCGGATAAATAACAACAGTCAAAAGAATTAAGTTAGTTAATATGGACATACATGTTCCACCAAAAAGGCATGTCAACCTCTCTCCACAAAACATAAGCAAAAGATGCTTCAGAAATATAATCCTTGGCAACTTGGCGTATGAATGGAGCAGCACGCTCTCCAGTTTTTGAGAAACAAATAACTTTCACCTACAAGTCATATGTAATAGAATTGATGAGCAGCAAGATAGCATTTACTACTTTGTAAGAGATTGTCACAGTACATTATTTTAGGGCTGTTTAGGCTCATATTATGATTGTTGAATTATGGATCAGTTTCCTGAATAATCGAGCCAAAAAAGTGAGAATCCATACCCAACCTCTCTCTGAAGGAGGTAATGATTGTAGCAGTAGAAGCAGATGGGACAGATGGGAGAGGACGAAGGTACGAAGAGACTAAGAGGGAGGAAAAGAGAGGAAGAACCAGAAGAAGAAGAGAAGAGAAGAGGGAGGTGGCCCATTTTGCAGATATTCCAAAACTAATATAGAAGGGAATATGAAAGTTTAGGAACAGGGAGTAATCAGAATTCTTCCATTTGCAACTATTAGGGAAAATGCCCACTACTGGTGAGCTCTGCACTGGAAAGGGATTAATTAATATACTAAATATATCGCTAGTTCACTACCCTAACACTTTCTTTTTCCGAAACATAAATCAACCCATTAGCCAGTCTAAGGCTTTAAATAAATATTAAGAAAATATTAGACATAACATTTAAAGTAATTGTCCCCACAATTATATTAGTTAGCAGTCAGTACCTTATGGCGACCACTTGTTGCAATAAACTTTGCCTGAAAATGACAGATCACAGAGAGCACCACGTTATATTGTTAAGAGCAAAAGTTTAAAAAGCAAATTATATAACACCACTCTATATAACAGGACAACAGCTAAAGAGTTTGCATAACACCTAGGATAAACAATAATTAGCTCTCAAAAACTTGAGACCCATGCCCATAGCTAGACTACAATCCTAGCCTAGTTAGTAATAGCATGTTGCCACTTCATTGATGCAAAGGTTCACCTAATAACTTCAACCGAGAGTCCGAGACTCACAACAAACATTTACCATGCTTATTAAATTACCCAGAGCACAGGTATTACCAGAGTCTCCTTTGAATAATAAAGAATGCGAGGTAGACCAAGAATATTGGTTGCCATCCAATCTAAAATTGAATCAACTGAGAATTCATCATGATACCTACAATGAAATTGCAAGTAAATAATATAGGAAGAGTTTCCAACAAACACAAGTTATAGCAAAATCCATCATCCTCAACAAACCTTTCAATGCAACGAGTATTTGTACAATTAGAAGGAAAGACAACAAGCGAAGGTACACCTGCAAAAATCATGAATGAAAATGTCAAAAGCCTACCCACTAGAAACTCTTTCAATTTCTTGGCAATCAAACTAGTCAGAGATGAACAGGAGATCAGTGACCATTATCCCTATACTCCCTACTCAATGGCCAGGTCAACTTGGAATCTTCTAGATTAAAAAAAAAATCCTACTGTCAATCAGAAGTGCAGAAGCTTGCACGTTTTAATTTCTCATTTGTGCTCTAAAAAGGTAAAATGCTATGACAGGAAACAAAAAAAAAAAGACTCCTTAGCAGTTTGAGAAAGATACAAGAGAATTGTGTTATGCATTTCTAGGTATATTCAAAACTCTATCAAACAAAATAGAGACATATAGAAAATTCTGCTATCTTAAAGAAGGTATCATCTGATCCAAACTGGAATTGAGGAGACAGTTACAAATATAAACTTTGAATAAAAGAATTTCAACCAACATCTAGTTAACAAAAAAAAAATAGAAGTTACAAAATGTACCATTCCGAAAGTATGGCTGCTCAGCAAATGCAGTTTCTGCAAGGTAAGAAGACAGTTGAAGATCGCCTAATTCCACCATACCTGTCTCAGCAACACCTTCCAACAAACTTTCTACGTTTTGCAAATGACACACAGCAAGAAAATCAGTTAAATTGATTACAAAATATAGCATGCACCTCGGGCCCAATTACTATAAATTCACAGATAATCACAATTAAGATGGAAAAAAAGGGAAACATGATACCATTATTAAATGAAAGAATGTGTAAGGCACCAGAAAAGTAATCCCAACATGACAAGAACACTGCTCAACATTGATGCATTTCAAAATGCAGTCCTTTCTATATCAAATCAACAGATTATGAAAACAGATATAGCTATCATTTCACACATTAGACAAAAGTCACAAAACCATGATAGCGCAACAGAGATTTATTGTAGTTAGTTACTGAAAAAGTTCATAATCAAAACACATGGAAAAATGTGGGCTACATCAAATATCAAAATGTTCAGTCACTACTTGCTTAGCATCTTTCCATACTGATGTCAGAAACTTCATTTAACTAAAATGTATACCAGGTTCAAAATTTCGAGTCGTGCCTAAATTTCAGTCTTTGACTAGTGCCAACATTCCGATGTATAGTACTGGTTGAAAATTAGAGGTGGAAGGAGGAAAGAGATGTAGAAAAAGAATGAAGACAAGATATCTGTATAATTAATATACTTAAGTTCAAATGAAAAAATTATCTCAATTCATCTAGACTCCTAAGCAACATTGTGGATTACAATACATGGCATTAAGTTATTGTAATATCAACAGAATTAGTATTAGATTGTTGATCTCACTTGCCATTAGTAATATATATAGATATGGTACCCTGCTGCACCACATTGAAACATGTTAGCTAAGCTTAAGAACATACTTTTACATCAACTATTCAAACACAGTTTTTATCAGAATAGCATCGTAGGGTTTGGTACTTGTCTGAACTCTGGATGTCCAGATTCCGAGGCACTATAGATTGGTCTTGCAACCAATCTATTGTCAGACCAATATGTACCTGGTCATTGGATTTTTAACATCCTTTTTGAAGGTAACCATATAAGTGGGAAGATATTACTGCATTTTTTACATGGTGTTTTCAATCAAAGGTAGACACAAAAAGGTACACAAGGCAGAAATATGCCTAAAAAAAATACAAGATTCCTACTGCACCAGTATTTGCTAAAATCTAAATGAATTCATATATATATTTCCAGGCAATGAAGAGAGAGGAACCAACATGTAAATAAAGTATCAATAAATGCTGAATGTTGTTGAAAGCCAAGTACATACCTATCCTCTTCCAAGCACGGATGAATTCAGCACAGCGAAGGCTTCCAGAAGAATAAACCTAAATCATGAGTTCCAAAAAGAAGATATCATGTTTCTATACTCGACATACATCATTTGTATAATTTCTCATAGTATTAAAAGAAGTAATTAAGAAACCAAACTTATCCTGTGTGCTTGTATAATCAATACAAAATATTTTGAATTGCAAAAACTTACTTGTATGAGCAAAGGCTTTGATTTCCCAACAGTAGAGATGAACTCCATTGGAGTGAGCTTATTGGTCACATCACTCAGCATATCTAATTGCAATCACAAAAATTGCTAATCAATTCTTCTACATAAAGGCTTATGCACCTCATATGCACATGCTGGCATTTCTGCTTCAGCAGAACGATGAACATACCAAGTGAAGATGAATTAATAATTGGGAGTTCGATCTCTGAGAAATGGCCTCCACTGTATCGGTCTTTAACATTATTAATGACATGCTAAAGCCAAAGACAGGATAGTTGTCAACAACATATCAATCTACACTGAGTAAAAAAATACCAAACTAGCAACTAGTAACTCAAACTTGAAATTCTCCAACAAGAAAGGACTCACCGAGTGTTCATCAATGCCAAAAAGATCATAATCTCTCTTCCATAAAGGATTTGTCAAAAGTTCAAATGCATAACGAATCTACAAAAGGAAAATATACATAACCATGATAGTAAGGTACTGAACAGATTAAAGAACATGATAACACCTTCCATCCATGCATGTGTCGATACATGAATTTCAAAAATCTAATTATGAAACATTTCGCTGTTTAGAAGTTGAATAGTTGAGAAGCAAAACAACATTGTATTTGAATCTTAACTCACACCAGTAATCTCAACTGTGAATTTAATGTAGAATCAGATTAGGCTGGATAATAAGGATAGCAATAGTGCAGGTTAAGCAAGAAGAACTATTAGCCTCTTCCCTATCCTGTGCCTATATATATATATATATATATATATATATATATATAAATTCTTGGAATGAGTAGCACAAATCAGGATGAAACCAGGTGAGGCATAAAATTCTTCTCATTCCCATTCCACATCACTTGTGGATGATGTTGGCCATCCCTTTGAATGGAATGAAAGGCTTTATGGAAGAATTGGTAAGCATAGAGTCATACGTAAACCATCAAAATGAGGAGAAAAAAAACTCAAAAGAATAACCAAAAGATAAGGTAAATGCATAAGATGCATGATTGAACATAGGAAAAAGATTTTACCCGATGGCAAATGCAAACATCTAGTAGTAATTCATTTAGAATGTTCATCTAGTATTGACATATTGGAGAATTAACTTAAGTGGATCTACCAATGTACATTGTTGATACAGAACATACTAAAAATCATGGAAGCATTAGGATATGAGAAAAGAGTTGATGCACTTTGTTTTGCCAAATCTAGGTTCCTGAACAGATATATTTCTTTCTATATTTGATCTGTAGCCTTCTGTATCATCTTTGGACATACCAAAAGAATGCTCCAAAAAAAAAAATCATTTTTAAAAATACTAGTGATATGCAACATATTAGGCGCATTTCACAAATTCTACCACTATGAGCAGACATCAAAAACATTAAATGTTTAATCATTCATCAGGACAAATAACAAAAACAGACGAAAAAGAATCTGTTGTTGGTATACATGCAAAGACAAAAAAATAGCCCCTTAGGAGAGGTAAGATAATGTATGCCAAAGGAACATGGCAATGACTCTACAAAATGTAGTGTTTAAATCATAATGGTGAAATGAGACGAGTGTTCACCATCAGAAGAACAATGTCAACAAAGAAAATTGACTAGAGCTCTATAAAGATAATATACCAACAAATGTTGGTTGGCTTCCATGTTGGTTGACTTCCATTTGGTAGCTATGTGGGTGCTAGAACAAACATTTTTGACTGACCAATTTTATCCCTCTATTGTTCTCCCTTATATACAATTCTCAACTTATTTCTCCCCATTTACAGGATGGTCTAATATGAATGCACTAACCATCCAAGCTACAAGACATGCACATCCAATCATTTGATTACCAACATTACACTCCACTCTCTTAAGCCATGTATTATATCACATTCTCAGTCTCTCAAGTTTATCTCAGATTCTAAATTACTTATGTAGAATGACAATACTTCGGTTTCAAGATTTCATCCAAGTGGAAATTCAAATTGTCGTAATTACTTTTAGATAGATACTCTTCAAGTAGTTCCAGTATGACTTGAACGAGTACTTGCTGCATCTACAAACCATATGCTCCCTTATGTATCTAACTCTAATCATGCATTGAACTGGACTAACTTGAGTCACAGAGAACCAAAGGCACACACATTCATTCTCATTCTCATAAATACAAGCAACTTTGGTCCTTTGACTCTCAAATTTTATTTACATGATAATTTAACATTTTAAAATATTTAGCAAGAGTTTGTTTTCAAATATAATGTGAATCCAATTTCATGTCCAACAATATAAAAAAAAATTATAATTATTTAGCAAAGATTTATTTTCAAAAATAATGTGACTCCTATTTATTGTCATACAAGGTAAACATAAAAAGAGTGGAGCCATATTTTTAAATTACCAATTACGTTACTGTAAATTCTAGCAGAACTGGCTTAACTAAAGGTTTTCAATTTCTAAAAATGAATCTGGCTGTATTTTAAAGAAATTGAAAGTTTATTTGGACAGAACAAAGCAAACATTGGACAACATGGCTTGGATAAATACAGTATCAATCCATTCTAAGACCAATCATTATCAACTAAAAAGCCATTCCTCAAACATCATTCAACTATAATTTGCAAATATAAGTGAAAGTGTATATGTTGGTGAATCTAGATATATTAGCAAGTATCAAAATTCAAAATATAGTAAGAATACAAAATCATGAATCATTGTCATTGAAACAAATCTACTTTAAGGTCATTCCTAGAAAGTCATATTCATATGACCCTAAGAATAAGAAATATGGATAAAAAAAACAAACCTTAATGAGTTCGTTAGTGATTGGAGGATCTGATTCTGCAAACCTGAAATGGTCACTAATTTTGATCATGCAAAGACCATGTAACATAAGGAATTATAAACTCATCAAACCAAAAATGCTTCATTAACTAAAACAATTTTTATATATAGCCAAACAAATAGATATAGATATAAATATACATTGCTTTTAAGTGTGGTTATTGACATTGACTGTCATCATACAAATAAACAAAGAAATAGATCTATTGTTAGTTTTTATTTAAAAAATAGACACATCAATAAGATTTTTTTTGAAAATAAAATTAAAATCACACTAAAATAATATAACATAAAGAAAACAAGATAAGGGAATGTTTGTACAACTTTGACATCAGATTGTGGTACGCTTGGTCAACTTCCTCAGCGGATGCGTTCCTCCTCAAATGAAGAACTGTCCATAAATTAAAAAAAAATACAGAAAGATAAGATACAGATATTGTGAAACAATAATCTCTTGTCCCAAGAAAATGATTACTCACCATCATAGTACGTAGGAGGAAAGGACTTCGGGAGGACAACTAGCTGGAAGAAGAAGCCGAGGCCAAACAAAATCAACGGGAGCGAATACCGCTTTATGTGAGCAAGAAATGTAGCCGCCATCATGCAAAACGCACTGAACTAATATCTGTCGTGCATTGAAAAAAACTTCATAAGAGTATGTTGACAATTGAGACTGCAAACACCAGGAAAGATCGCTCGATCGTTAACGTCCTCTACCTCTCTTCAGAAAGCAGGCCCTATTTCACTCTAAACGCACGCAAAAAACATCCGAGCTCTCAGGATCTTATCAAGAGGCAATATAACCTATTATCAACCAAAACAATGGAACCGTGATTCCAACATTCTTGTAAGATTCTAATTTAATAATCATGCACGGAACGAATCTTCAATACGAAAAAGTTATAAAACCTAAATGAAAAGGAGAAACTTGCCTTGCTTCGTCGCCGCCGCCGCCGCCGCCAAAAACGAGCACTCTAATGAAGTATCTTCCTGCTTCCGTTGTGCAGCGTCCACCGAGAGAGCGAAGAGAGATAGAAATGGCTGGAACAGGGAGAAGGGAGATCGCTTGGATTGGCGTGGTGGATTATAAGGACGGCTGGAGGAGAAGGAATCGCGACTCTTTTAATTTTGTTTTTAAGGAAAAAAAAAGTTGGCAAATTTCCGGATTAGCGCTTCGGAATTTGTGACAACATGCCTGCTTTTATAAATATATATAAAAACATTAAAATATCCTTTCTTATTTTATTGTTAAATACAGTTCGATCGATTAAATAAATTAAAATTAACATCAATTTTGCAGGTCAAATTGATTAATAAACCTACGTAGGACAAAATTCAAAAAATGAAGGTACAAATAAGTTTATGAGAGAATCTTAAAAGCATACAAATTGTGTTATAAAAGTTTATCAAAGCTAAAGTGATCATTCCACTTTTTATGTGAGTTTATCAACGGGCCTTCCCAGCACTTCTCCCGGCATAATAGGGTGTGTCCTCTCCATTCTCTCATTTACTATAGCATTACATTGTCATTAAATCAATCACATTGCCCTGACATTTTTATGGAGCAAGTTATCGGATAACTGGGAGGCACATCAACCCGCCCTCCATCTAAAATCATGGATCCGGCTAAAATGGTTTTCTCACTCTCGAGGTAGCGTACGCCTATCACGTAGCCAAGGGTGCTGTCACCACATGACTTGCCATTTTAATTGTAGATGTTCATCCAAATAAAATTTTGATATAGATATAGGGGAATCTTATGGATGAGTTTAATATTGTTATTTTCCTTCTCCTTGTTGGTATAATATCCCTTGAGTTAAGGTTGATCAGATTGACTAAGCTTGAGCTTTGTTGTTTGAGTTTTGATGTTTGACAATATATGAAGATTGACAAAACGTGGAGATTGCAGGTGCAATCGTCCGATTGGGGAGATTGCTGGAGCAATTCCCCTCTGGTTAGGGTTTAACCAGATTGGTGCGAAGAAGAGTCAAGTATGTCAAAAGGTTGACTGGATACTTGACTGGGAAGCTTTGGTGAGTAAAGCCAGACATAGGGCAAGTCCTAGTGAGTGAAGCTAGGCAGTATGAAAATCATAGTGAGTGAAGCTAGGTGAAAGTCCTGGTGAATGAAGCCAGACACGG
>JBBMJZ010301243.1:0-17937 GCA_037833815.1 Zingiber zerumbet
GAATCTTCCAGTAACAGTGTCTGAACTATCTTTTATAACTTACTCCATTAATGAGGCGGTTGGGAGAATATGTTGTCATAACGTGTTAGCTAATGGAAGGTGTAGAGTCACTTTCGAGGAAGGTTCCACTCAATGGGTATATTGTAACAGAAGAATATTCTTTGACAAATAATCATTATTCTTTGACGAGTTGTTGTAATTCTCTGACATTGCTGTCTCCTAAAAGAAATTTGACCGACCCTGCTTTCGGCCAACTATATGATAAGGGATTTATACCCTTAGAATGGGGAGCGTCGTATGTAAACTGAAAGTAATATTGCAGAAGTGGGGGTTGGACTCCATATGGTCGACCGGTGCATTAAGACCGAACTAGTTTATTTTGACTGGCATTGTAACCGACCGATTTGTGTAGGAGATTGAGACGTTAAGCTCTATAAACCCAACCAGATTTATGATTGATCGATCGTATGAAGGAAGTACACTGAAGCCCATAAGTTCATTCAACTATATACTAAGTGAATACGCTGCAACAATGGAGAGTTGTACCTCATATGCTCAATTGACTCTGGGGTCATTCGGATTTAGTCTGTATATCTTGGCATTGACCGGAAAGATAGGTCCATAAGCTCGCCTAGATCTTGGGTCATTCGACCATATATTGAGAGAGCGAATACTAAGCTTAGATACGTTCGGCTGACCTTTTAACCGATCGGTTATATAATAGAGTTATGTAGTGCAGGTCATAATTTCGATCGATCTTTGTGCCGACCGGTTGTTTACAAGCAGAGTACTAGATCCTTCAAGTCCGATCGGTACTTAGGCCAGCCGTCCTTGTACTAAAAGCATTGGCGTTGAGTAAGGAGTTAAGATCTGATGAGAGCGATGCTTTAACAACCACTTCATATTGACTTTAATTATCATCTCATTTTAACTTTAAGTACCATATCATTTATGGATCTGTTTGTAACATTCCGTATCGCTTACATTCTCGATCATTTGTTTCTCTTCTAAATCTGTGGCTGCTTCCCGACAATGCTTATGAGCAGTTTAAATCTGCTTGCTGATTATTTGCAGCATAACACTAGCAAGAACATCTCTTAGAAGGGATATTATTGATCGAACATAAATAATTTCTTATCCAATTGAATGCCAACCTTACTTTTAAGTGTTCTGAATTAGTTTAGACTAAATGCTCATTTTTTAAAAAAAGAACCCTTAATGATCACATTCTCTCCTTGAAGTTTTCCTTCCCGTGAAGCTACATCTTTTTTTTCTCAAGATTCTCTCCACTATATTTGGCAAAAGTAGACATTTTTAAAGTTAATCTTTATTTGTTGCTATTGTGAAAGAAACAAATATTTCTTTTTTATTTTTGATAAACGTGTTCTTATAGCAACTAATGTAGGCTCTTTGTATTAGATCCTTCAATTGATTTTTATCCTCAATAGAAAGATTTTAGTGATCACCTTTTGATGGTAATGCAAAGTGTAAAAAAAAAAAGGCTGTCATACTGTTATTATTTTTTTTAATTAAACATATGCTCGCATTAAATAGCCAGAGGATAAAAAATTAATTAAAATACCATAAGTTTAGTTTATTACCTAAATTAGGTTACTTAACTCTCATAATATTCTAATTATTTATTATATTCCGAAAATATATAAGTTTATCAATCAGTTTAGTTTGAAACATCAATGTACTTTTGGAAACCTTTTGATATGTTTATGCACTCAAATTTTAATTTGATAGATTAAATTGAAAGTACATTTCTAAATTTTTATTCTATTAATTAACAAAATTTATTATTCTTAATTTACATTAATGAATTGAGGACATGGATATATTAAAAAGATTTTATTATTTTTTAATTTGAAATCATTAAAAAATTTATAGGTTCAATCAATTTAATCCACTTGGACCATTTAAAAATTTGATTTTTTTTTTTTTCAGGAGAGTTTTAGGAATTTAGTCAGTGAATATTATTATCCTAAATTTTATAATGATAAATTTTATCAACATTTATTAAATTTAAAATTTTAAATAAAAACATTTAAATAATAATTGATTCTGACGCGTTTCCTTTTGCCAAATTATTGCTTTCAATCCTATCGCACAAATTTCACCATTTTTCAAGCCTCAACGTATACCACTGGTAGACGAAAACTCTAACGTGGGCTAGTAAGTCTTCTGTCTAATCAAAAAAAGGTCTGAAAGCGGGTAAGAATCAAAGGCCAGTCCACTCGTATTGGGATAAAAACATGTTTTGCATTTTAAGTAAATAAATTAAGGTATTTCATTTAAAGGATTTTGATAATTCCCTCCTTGAAAAGCATGTAACTAAGAGCGTGCCTTTTGGGGCAGCCGTTGACGTTAATTTTATCAGGTTTAAGAGAAAATTTCATTTTAACCATAATATTTAAGTTTATTGTTAAAGCAGAGTTCAAAATTTAGGACTTAAATTTTAACGTGGTGGTTTTTACAAAGCAGATAAATCATGGGGGTAAAAAACAAACACTCCCTAGCTTTAAAAGAGGAAATAAGAGAGAGGTGGCCGAGCCGTCGGATGCGATGAATTTGGAGGCGGAGTCACGGAAGAAGCGGGAGGTGGTCGTTCTGGGTTTAGCCGATGCATGCGGCGATGTGATGCCGGTTCCGAAGGAGTTAGGGGTTGACAAGGTCGCCCCCGCGGCCGTCGAGCTCGGTTTCCAGGGCCCCGATATTGGTGTCGCGTTCAAGGTTTGTTTTTTTCTCCGATTATTTTTTTTTTTTGTTTTCTTCCTTTTTGATCCGATGGTTTTTGGTTCTTGCCCTTTGATTACTCTTGTTCTTCTGGTCAAAGTCGCCTTGCTTTCGATTTAAAGATCTTTTTTTTTATTCTCAATCGGCTGGTGTAATGAAGGATCTCGTTCTGTTTTCAGATCCTAAGCGCAAGGTTTTGTCTTTTTGATATTTCCCTTTTCTTTGTCACTCCAGGTTGCACTTTTTTCGAGTTCATATCCTTTTATTTCCAATTAGTCATGAAAATCTCACTTTTTGTTGCCATTTGGCTCTGCGTTCAGAGCGTACTGTCCTTGTTCTTTTTCATTTATTACGACTGTTCTTCATGGTAAAGTGATCAAATCCCCTTTTGCTTGGGTTTTAGTCTTGCCTTTTTATGCATCTCACAGTTAAAAAAACCTTCCTTCAAGTTATAATATACTTTGTTCTTATTTTCTAACATCTATTTTGACACGATCTCTAACCAGAGATAGATGCTGTCTGTTCATATGCTTATATTGGCACTCTTTATTTTTGGTTGTACTCTCGAAAAAATATTTTATTTTTCGACACTCTCTGTTGTGGGAAAAATTGAATATACACGTAATCGTTTTCCACTTTAGGCTGTGGTTTAACGGATGTAATTTCGGTCGTTTGTTTTGTCCCAGAACTTCTTTAGGCGTAGAGAAGTTGGCGAATTTGTTAGCGGAGCATTAGCTGGTGCTATGACTAAAGCTGTTCTTGCTCCTCTAGAGACTATCAGGTCTGGTTCTTCTTGTTTGACTTTATTTTAGCACTTTATCATAAACAAATAGTCGCATTTACTTAGCTGTGATAGATCTCATTACATATTTACGTGTTATTTTGGGGAAGTTGGTTCTTGCATGGGATATAGATTTGCACATTTTGATGAAACTTATTGTACCATCTATCTGATGTGGGTAATTACATCATACTAAGTAAAATTTTGTAATTAACTGAGAAGTATAGTTCCATAAAGATTTAACTGTGGCCATTGATAAGGTTGTCTAGTTTCAATATGTTACTGCCGCTGTTAGTAGAATCAGTTTCTATTATGTTATACATTTTAGTCAGCATGGTAGTATAAGATGGAGGAGTATAAATGTCTAAAACTACTCTGTGCGGCATTTTGCTCATCATTTGTATATTTTGCCTTTGAATGTTGATGCTTCTCGAATTGTGTCTATATTACTGTAAGATACATCCCAGGGGTTACTTGTTCAACACGTTTCACCGTATCACTTTTTTTTTTTTTTTTGCAAAACTATTCAAAGTTGGTCTAGATGCTCATGTATTGATGAGCTAAATTGTTTTCGTTGTGTCTAATGATTTATTTTTATTGTAACTTCTCAAGAAGCTGCTGTCTTGTATCTTCTTTGTGTTGCTATCTGATTTAATTGAATAGCAAGCATATGCAGTTTCAAAATGGGAAGCTATGTCGGTGAAAGTTGATTTTGTTTTTCATGATTTTTTTGTGCATGTTTCAGTATGCTGGTTACTTGATTTTGTTATGAATTTCATCTGAAGTGGATTGGACACCAATGGCACTGTTGCAGGACGAGGATGGTAGTCGGAGTTGGATCCAAACATATTGCTGGTAGCTTTCTAGAAATTATTGAAGAGAATGGTTGGAGAGGGCTTTGGGCAGGAAACACTGTTAACATGCTTCGCATAATACCTACGCAAGCAATTGAGCTTGGTACATTTGAATGTGTAAAACGTTCTGTGACATCTGTACAAGAGAAATGGAAGGAGGATGGAAGCCCAAAGTTAGAGATTGGTCCAATGAATCTAGATTTGTCCTTTCTGTGTATGTCTCCAATTGCTGTTGGTGGAGCTGCTGCTGGTATTGTCAGCACAATCATCTGTCATCCTCTTGAGGTTCTAAAGGTATATTAGATCATGATGCAAAAACCATTGTTGATCCATCATTTGCTGTTTTAAAAATATTAGAAAATTTTTCTTGTGTCAGAAGCCCAGTTAAACCATTGACGACAACTACTTTTCCTACTCTTATGTTATTCGCTTAGATTTGCAGTTCTTTAAGAACTCCATGTTGGATTATTAACATGCCCAGATGTCTGTGTTTTTATACACACTAAAGAGTGAATGTTTTCATTTAATTATATACACAATTTTGTAGATATAACTTTTTATGGCTCTGAAAATTTGTATGGATTGATGGCTTTTTTGATGTTGAGAAGGTGGTTCCAACCCTGCTATTAAACCTACTTATATACTGATTATCTTCCTTGTGATGATGATAACTTGTTGTGCCTGATAGCTGAGTTTCAGATAGACGAGAAATCCGCTTGTTTGGGTTTACATTAATTGCAGAATTATAGTTTCTGAATCAATGTCTAGGTTACGAATTATATTGTTCAATCAGTTTGTTTCTTCAACAAGATATGGCTCTATACTTGCCTTGTGCAAAAAAGGACAAGATATGGCTCTAAGGAAAGTTGTCAGCTGCTGTGTTTCTGTTCTCAATCCCTAATACTTATCGTGCACGATTCCTTTCTCAAAAAAAAAAAACAAACTTCTTTTGATGGATTTACAGCGTTCTGTTTCAGTAAATGCTTTTAATCTGTTGCTTTGATGTACTATTTTTAACATGGATACATTTGCTTATCTTACTTTCTGTCCAATTACAGGATCGTTTGACTGTGAATCGAGAAGCTTACCCCAGCATCACTCTCGCTCTTACTAAGATATATAAGAATGATGGGATTGGCGGTCTGTATGCTGGTTTATCACCAACATTAATCGGCATGCTTCCATACAGCACATGCTACTACTTCATGTATGATACCATGAAAACTCATTACTGCAAAGCCAAGCAGAAGAAGTCCTTGAACCGTGCAGAGCTGCTGATGGTAGGCGCTCTTTCTGGTATGTATTCAAGTGCAACCACATAAGTAACTTAATGAGATTATAGTCGCATCTATTAGTTTAATAGATGCATTGCTTGAATCATTTAGCTGACCGCAACCAATTTTTATTGTCAGGTTTTGTGGCAAGCACAATCAGCTTTCCACTAGAAGTTGCAAGAAAGCGGCTAATGGTCGGATCCCTGAGAGGAAAATGCCCACCTCACATGGCGGCTGCATTGTCTGAGGTTGTTCACGAGGAGGGCTTGCTGGGCTTGTACAGAGGTTGGGGCGCCAGCTGCTTGAAGGTGATGCCTGCATCAGGGATCACTTGGATGTTCTATGAAGCATGGAAGGAAATTCTGCTGGCCGACCGACCTCACATTTAAATTTGCAAAAAAGATTCTTGCCATCGATCACTGCTCGTTGCAATTCCATCGTGGCTTCTCTGTGGAGGGTGATGCCTTTTTTTCTCACAATTTCACCTGCTGCGGATTGAGAAACAAAAGAGTACTGATAACATCATATTGTAGGAGTCTGATGATGAAAAATTTTGACTCTGGAATTCGATGTGTAGACTTTGTTTCTAATGTATCGATTGCTTGTTGAATGAAAAAAGAAGGTTATTTACTTCTCATTCATGTTCAAGCATTTGCAACTTCCATTGTGACGTGTGTTGGATGAACACCGAGCCAATGATTCGTCACCTCCTTGGGGTCCTGCCCGATCAATGCTCGTGTACAAGAGCACCCTCTAGGGGAGACTCCCTTGTTGAACTGGTTCTCTTCGACCTTAACCTTAGGCAATTCTGTACAATTGTAGTCACCGTACTATGTTGTGCAAAACTGGCCCTTTCGAGATCGTTAAAGTCAAGTGCGACACCCGGCCAATAGCCCGACCATGCTGACTTCGTCGTTGTCCCCTCTAATGCCCGACCTCTTTCCACTCGACCAGCTGACTCCTGGCTCTCTGCTCGTGTAGTGGATTATGCAAAGTGTATGGCAGTTTGCGTGGCTAGCGTGTCAGGCCACGTGGATATTACTATCAATCGGCTATATAAGACCCAACGATGGTGTTCTTGTCTAAGATTGCTCTCGGGTGAGTCAGCGAAGAGCAACTGTTATGGAAAAGGTTGTAGACGACACGATAACAAAGGGGATCACAAAGTTCTTCCAAAAGGTTTAACAAGAGATTAAAATGAGTGTCAAGGTTAGACTCGGCATGACTACTGTGACGCTCAAGTTAGCACAGAGGCTATAGAAAGATGCAAAACAATGGAGAAGTAGTAGAGTTTCAATGTATGTGCACGCGTACTTGTCTCTACGGGCATGGGCAGCTCTTCAAAAGGCACGTCTCTTCAAGATATGCGCAGTTGTTCACCACACGTTCTAAAACATATGCTTCAATTACAGATGTTCTCTCGATACATAAAACCGTTCTCCACGTACCCGAGAGAAAAGATTCTAGAATGCATTCAATTATCTCGCTTCCCTGTCCACGCACCTCCCGCGTTTCCAACAGGCCATATAGGTTGTGAGCCTGCACCCAAGACGGATAAGAAGATGAGGCCAAGTTGAAGATGAAGTTTGGGGATATGAGTCGATCCAAAGGAGTTGTAGCGTCCGAGTCTAAGGAGTCAGGTTGATCGAGTTGGAGGAGTTTGTTGGACTGATCTTGAGGAGCTGGAGGGTCTGAGTCCGAGGAGTCAAGTTGAAGAAGTCCAGTGGGTCGATCTTTAGGAGTCGGGTGAACCGAGTCAGAGGAATTTGGTGAGTTAATCCTAAGGAGTCGGAGGGTGTAAGTATGAGGAGTCGGGTTAATCGTGTTGGAGAAGTTTGGTGAGTCGATCTTAAGACATCTGGTGTACTAAGTTAGAGGAGTTTTGTGGCTGATCATAAGGCATCGGGTGGACTGAGTTGGAGGAGTCTGGTCGGCCGATCCCGAGGAGTCAAGTGAATCAAGTAGGATGTGTTGGATCGACTGAGTGGGAGAAGTTGGATTTGACCACCACCTAACTTTTGATATAGGCCTCCCTATCCTCTACATAGACGGTAAGTAAAAGTATGATTTTCTTCTCCTACTAAGAGCATTTGGCTTATCCCTCTTCTTCCTCGCGCCCACCTGAGAGCCTTTAAGTTCAGCTTAAACCTAACTTAACCGTCGGAGAGATCACATCGGCCATGCCAGCTCCCACAAACGCATATTGACTCGTAGGACCTCGATCTCAGCCGGCTGGACCATAGACACAACTGTGACTCGAGAGATAGGAAGGGAGAGGAGCCCGAGTCATCGGAAGGTGACACCATTAGCTACAATTATTTTGGAAATGCGCCATTAATTAGATTAGTAATTAAATACACCGGTTTCAATGATTTAAGTTTGTTCTCCAAAATAGTTTTTTAAAAAAACTTCCAAAATAATCTTATAGAACTAGTCTTTTGTGGTCTCCCAACAATTTCGTTCCCCAATGCACCACAATCTCTCATTGATCTCCGAAAATAATCAGAAACTCAAAATCTCACACCGATAAAGAACATTTGTTGAATTGTTCTCTTCTCTCTCTCTCTCTAATCTCAAGAACAAGAAGAAGGTTGCAGCGAACAAGAATAAGCCATGGCCGGCCTCACCAACCCTGTCCTTCTCCTCCTCCTCCTCGCCGTGGCGTCCCTCGCCTTGGCGGCCGCGTCGGAAGATCCTACGTCGCCGAGCACACTTCAGGAGAACTGCGCGCACACGCTCTTCCCCAAGTTGTGCGTGGATCACCTCTCCTTGATGCCCGAGAGCCACAGCGCAGACGCCCACAACTTCGCCGAGCTCGCGATCCGCGCCGCCGCCTCGACGGCCTCCAGCACCTCGACCTACATCGACCACACCCTGGAGGCCGCCGTCAACGACTCGACGTGGCAGCAGTGCCTCAACGACTGCGCGGAGAGCTACATCGACGCGGTGGAGCAGCTGGACGACTCGACGGGCGCCATGGAGTCGAACAAGTACCCGGACGTAAAGCGCTTCGTGGCCGCGGCCGTGGCCGACGTGGAGACCTGCGAGGAAGGCTGCAAGAACGCGCTGTTCCCGGAAAAAACCAAGGTGGCGGAGATGAACGAAGTGGTCAAGAATCTGTGTGCCGTCGTTCAGGCCCTCGTCGACCGCTTGCCCAATTGAGTGCTCGTCGATTACGTAGACGCCATTCGATATCTATCTAATCTACATACGTGCATGCATGCGATCGTAATTCGTATCTTATTGCGAGCTATTAGTGATCATTGAATTCGTTTGCTCCATCTTTCAATTCCCGAAAGCTAAAGCGATTGATCTCGAAGTATCAGTGAATCGCACTTTCGATTATAGATCTTGAATTATTGGCACGCTATTCAAATTGCTTTGTAATTCAACCAATTTTGTACAACAGTTTGATTATGGTCTAGTCTAGGCCACTCGATAATGGGCCCGATAATGGGCCTTTCTATCCAAACAGATTATTTAATGAAACGCGTTGCTTCGCCGCCGACTACGATTCGACAGAGCTCAGCGGAGGTGGAGAGAGAGAGAGGGAGGGAGGGATGCTGACGCTTACTTGCAACTCTTGCAACAAAGAGTTCGACGACGAGGCGCAGCAGAAGGATCACTACCGGTCCGAATGGCACCGCTACAATTTGAAGAGAAAGGTGATGGATTTTACTTGCCTCCTAGGGTTCGGTGTTCCGACGATCCGGATACTCGAGTTGATCGATTTTTTTTTTTCTTACTTACATATATCGGATTTTTTCTTTCTTGTTTATGTTTATTTGTTTGAATGATTGGTTTTTTTTTTTTTTTGAATGATTGGGGTTGTGGATTAGTAGTCTTCCGGATTGTTACGGGGCTTCGTTAAGATTCCGATCCTTGATCTTTGGCGTTCTCAGTTTTATCGAATTCTTTCACATGAATAGGGCGTGTGGTCCAGAACAAAACGGTTTTATGGTACTTTACTTATTTTGTGTTGTGCGATGCCTCAAATTTGATATTCTTTTGTCTTCCCCTCATCGTGGAAACAAAGCTCTCATGTTTGTTGTCGTTTTGAAAGATAAGTCTCGTAGGTGACTTTGTTGTGGAGTGTCTACCATGAATATTTTTTGGGGATACGACATTCCAAACATGACCAGTGAATTATCTCAGTGGCATAAGTCACTGGCACGTTAACGGATGCTTGGATTATGTTATCTGTTATCCCATAAATTGGCTATTTGCTAATCTTCACTTTGAATAAATACCTTGAGCTTATGCTTCTCTTTACTTGCCCCGTGGTCGAAGTGTAGAACATGTAAAAAAAAAATACTAATGTGCTTATCTTTCGGAGGACCTTCCAGGTTTTTGTTAATGTCGTCAGAGAATATGGTAGCTTGAAGTATTATTATAATAATATTTGATATCTTTGGTTTGGGGCATTCAAATTTAATCATATGATTTGTGTACAAAGATCCGAGTGATATAACTAAAGGATAAACTCTGAATCAGCAGAAAGTGTCCTTGCTAATAGAGTTTCAGCTCAAATCTTTGACAATTGTATTAACCATAGTATTTTTTTAAATAAAGTTTTATTAAAACGTCCTTACACGTGAAAAAATGTTAAAATAAATTTGGTGCCATATGTCTCAGGTTGCAGGAGTCCCAGGAGTAACAGAAGAGTTATTCCAAGCTAGACAGTCAGCTCTTGCTGAAGAGAATAGCAAGTTGAGTGCAACACCAATGCTCTATGGATGTGCTCTTTGTGGCAAGGAGTATAGAAGTTCAAAGGCACGAGCTCAGCATCTTAAATCACGAGCTCATGCTATGAAAACATCAGAGGAGGCAGGCTCTTCAGTTGCAGGCATCACTACAATAAAACCATATACCCTGCGAACATCAAATAAGATAACTAGTAAGGCTCAAGTTATTGGAGAAAATGAGGATGTTGAAACAGATGAGAGTGAGGATGAATGGGAGGAAGCCAATCCTAATGACATGGACGTGGCTTCTGAATCTTTGTCATATTTGCATGTTGGGGAAGGCAACGGTGCTTCTGATGATGAGCAAATTGATGTCATTGATGAAGAATTGGATACTTCTTGTTGCTTTATTTGTGATGATAAGTATGACAGCATAGAAAACTGTATGGTTCATATGCACAAGAAGCATGGTTTTTTCTTACCTGATATTGAATATTTGAAGGATCCCGAGGGCCTTCTTACATATGTTGGACTCAAGGTGGAAATTTCATTTGCTTTTCGTATGTTCAATATCCTACTTCCAAAATTTCTTCCACTGGAAAATCATTCTCTCTTCTTCCAGGTAAAGAGGGATTTTACATGCTTGTACTGCAGTGACAGATGTCTTCCCTTCCAAAGCTTGGAAGCTGTAAGGAAGCATATAATTTCTAAAGGTCATTGCAAATTGCGTTATGGAGATGGTGGTGATGATGAGGATGTGGATTTGGAAGATTTCTATGATTATAGCAGCAGGTTTATCTCCTGGGTTGTCTTAATGATTTTGGCTTGTTTTTTAATCATCAACAACATCATCAAACCATAATTTGTCCCAACTATTGTGGTCAGCTATATTTTAAAATGATTGCAAATCCATATGCTCTAAAATTATTTTCTCTGTCTCTAATTTAATTTTTGACCCCATTTACAAATCAATCTAGAGCCCATGAGTCCTGATTTCAAATTATATTTACACAAGACCATGCAATCTTTTTTACATTTTAGGTTGTTTCCTTTGACGTTCATCTGCGCCTTCTATAAGTGACTCCCTGAATCTGCTAAATGAATAAAGTGATGCATCAACTGGACTATTAGGGAGTTGTAACCCCACTCTTTTGTTGTATTCTGAAATCAAATTTATCAGAAGCTAAAGCAATGACTGATATAGAAATTATGTTGAGCTCATTTGAGCTTGCTACTAGAAAAGGCAAAACATGAAGGGTGATTACCTAGAAAAAATATTTTGAACATAATAGTGTTATGAGATAAGTGACTATTTGAGTATTTGCTTTATCACTTGAACATTTTGATTGTTGTGAAAAAAAATCTTCTCTATGTTTGTTTACTTTGGTCTTAAATTAAACTGACAACAATGTGCCAGGTTAGCTCTAATTTGTTCAGTTGCATGAATTTTATCCTTCAATTGAACTCTGTATAGGTGAATGTTTGACAGCAATACGCATGTCTAATAAATAATTTTTACATCAGCTAAAGTTTTCATGGGTCTCCCTCTATCTCTTATGAATTCACTGTTCCATTCAAATAGTATAATAATCTGTTGATACTCTTTGAATATGCTTGTACTATATTTAATCTATTTTCTCTGACTTTATCATCTTGATACATTTAATTTCTTTTGCATAACAACGTTTTTGCTTTGCTTTTCTATTAACCATGCACATCCATCTTAGTATTCTCATCTCCACTACACCGTTTGTTTTTTTAGACAAATTATAATCCTTTTGTATATTAATGTTGTTTTACATTCTATTCAATCTGAATTTGCTCCGACTGAGATTTTTTTTCGACATTTCAATGCTGTATCCTTTTTCCTAGTTATGCGGATGCAGATGGTAAGCAATTGATGTCAGTCGAAGACATGGATAATAGTGTTGAACTTGGAAGTGGAGGTGTTGAGCTCATCATAAAACAAAAAACAGAGACTGGCGTGCTTGTTCGAACTTTGGGATCTCGAGAATTTCTTCGTTACTATCGCCAAAAACCACGGCCATCTCCTACACGTGAAATTGCATTGGCTCTTTCTTTAGCAACAAGGTACTGACACCTTTAATTTTGGATGCTTTTGGAAAAATTTAGTTGCTTGGATTGACATTATTCCTCTACAAAAAAGTTTTCTCTGCCAAGTTTCTTGATCTCCTTGATGGCGTTGTTTCTCTTGATGTTTTGAAGTTATTTGATGGATATTATTATCTTAGGATTTCATGCTATATACATGCTTGGATTTTTGTGGTCCCTTGCATATTTGCTATGTTAACAGCATGATATCTAATAAGGTATCATGGCACTCATCTTTGACTCTGACATGCTTTAAGATGATTGGATACCTTTGCTATGTGCAGCATACTTGGATTCTTTTGTTGTTCATTGTGTTGGTATGCCAACAATCTATGAGATCTAATATAAAAAAGCATCATGGTGCTTATCTCTGCATCTGACAATGCTTTATAAAAGAATGAAAGATCTGTTAGTTAAGGCTTTGTCAAGTGACGAAACTTTGGAAACTGCTGGATGGTTATTGAATAATTAAATCTGATCTTTATTCAAGTTGCCGTTTGACGGTTCTGAGTTTTTTTTGTTTAATTGTAAACATACGAAAAGCATAAGCTTTAACCAATTGATATCTTTTAACCTTTTTAGTTTGATTCAAAATGGTTTTTTTTCCCCTTTTTTGCCTGGTTGTTAGTCATTCGATGGCTTAGACTTTATGGTTTATTTGGATCATTTTTTGTTGAATTAATTCTAGTACATTTTTTTGTTAAAACCAAGGACCTACACAAGGAGAAACATTTTTTTTTACTGAACATAGACTAGATGGTGACTAATGTATAGTGTCTCTCCCCCTTTCGTCTCTGAATGTGAATACATATAATGCTAGAATCAATTGTTTACTATAACGATCCATCAGTTATGACTGATTGGAGAGTGAGCAGACATTTTGGACATTTTGAATGCACATGCCTTTTGAATCTTATCTTGCCATTATACTTTATGAAGTCTATCACTACATCCAACATTTTTAATCCACTAATAAAAATAAGATTTGAATTGTTATATTATTTTTTTCTCATTTGGGAAATATCGTCCCATATTTCAAGTCTTAATCTCCTGAGCAATTGGATTGGTATATGCTTAGCTTCTTGCATTTGTGCTGATTTTAGTTCTTCAAGGAATCAAGGCATTGACTGTTATATACTATCATTCATATTTCTACTCTCATTCTTATTATTTCTTCTCAGTTGGACATTTGACCACTACTCCGTATCTAGATCCATACTTCTTAAATTGTGGATCTGTTAATTATTTTCTATTTTCAAATTTCAATTATATTCAAGTATACTGCTGTCTTTTCTGTTTATTTTAAAGGATTCCTGTCTTATTAATTCCTCTTTGCTTTTTTTTTACTTTGTTTTTTTAGTATATCTAGCTGACAACTGATTATTCCTATCTGGAATTGAATTCTTGAAATGATTAGTCTTTCAATTCACCATATCCACTAAGGCAATTTGTTATCTTGGCATTCTTTATTTTCCAAGTTTTATTCTGTTTCCTTATTTATGGAAAAAGGTGTTTATATAAGAAACAACCTAACAAGAGGCATCGTTGCAGGTATCGAAGCATGGGCTTGGCAACTGTACAATCAAAGGAGCCAATTGTTAGGATGAAAGTTATGCGGGAGATAAACCGGCGTGGGATAGAATCTATGCGCTCAAAGATTGGAATGAAGAGTAACGTCATTAGAAATCTCCCCAAGAATGTGCCATATTAAGGTAGAAGAGAGAGCCTTTCTAGTTGCTTATTTTTCACTTAGGAATGAGGAAAACTTGAATGGAGCAAAATTTGCATTACATGTTAAGAACGTAATTCATATCTGTGTGGTTCTGTTTGATAGATTTTATTCTTTATGTTATATGCTGTAGTATTTATGATGGTTCAAACTATAACATAATAATTAACATCAGCGCGGCCCTGTACTGTGCTCTGCGTCAACTGACCGCTATTATTTTCTTTCTAATTCTTATTTCCTGTACATGCAAAGATTAGCCGCATGGAAGGCTGGACTGATTTTTTTTATATACACTGAATTAAATGGAGTCAGAAAGGCATTTTGGTTTTGGCTTTTCTCGATCCCACTGGCGGTCCAGTTTGAGTTTTATAATTATGCTTAGCATCATATCACAGAATGCCAGACTGGATTGGCCTGTCCGACCAGAAAAAAATCAGGCTAAATTTTGATCCTGATCGGCTATAGAATTGGCCAATAGCAATGCATCAGCATCCACTTAGCTAATAATCTGAAGTTGTATGCTTAAAAACATGCACAATTCATTCGACAATCATCAATTTGTCATTCAGTCTGAGGAAATGAACTAGGAAATCATGAATTTGAGATATTAATTTTTGTTCACCGGGCAGATATGATTATATGAATAACTGTGAGATCAATCCACTAAATTAGCAAAACCATTTCCTAGTTTACAATCTCAGGGCTGTAGAGACTATAAATTATAGCAAAAGGTGATTATGTAAATCCAGATGTCTCTCGTAATTCATTTTTAGGTTATGTGAAGGAAGGTAAATTACGAAGTCAGCTTATAGCCGACCGTCTACCGGGAAATTATCTCTGTCTCATTATAACAAATCTATCACCTCTAATCAACTGATTTGATCACCCCGTAGGGACTATAGAGAGTCCAAATGATATAAATCTAGATGTTACCAGCAGGACAATAACTGTGCAAAAAACCAAAGTTATGAGTAAAATTAACAACCATAACTGTAGCATTAATTCTTGTAACAGGTACGAAGAAACAAAATTGCTTTAAGAACAGAACACAAAAGCAAAGGACAAGTCTGAAACTGAGACCGGAATGTATTTGAAGTTCCACATATGTTCAACTCGGTGACCTCTGTGGAATGCTCTTGCGCCGGTGCCGCTTTTCCTTAGCATGGTTGCCGTCCTGCACGTGAGTTACCTCCGTTTCGCCTGAAGGAACCCCTTCAAACTCAGGTCTCTCTACCTTCTCCATCATTTCATTCTTCCCCTCTAAATCTTCCTTAATTATCTTCTTAGGCCTTCCTCTTCTCCTCTGTAGCTGCACAAAATCCAAACCATCCTCCCTTTCCCCCGCCACTATCTTCAACTTTCTCTTCAGCTCATTACCCTCATCCATGGTATGACAGTTGCTAACATAGGTTTGTTTTTCAGTAAGATGGTTTTAGATTTGAAGGAGTTTCAGTAAGATGGTTTAAGATTTGTAGAGAAGATTTAATGACACCGCTGTTGTGAAACCCATTTATGGATCATAGTGGGTAGGGCAATTATAAAAAAGGTAGGTGGTGGTTCAATATGAAACAAACTTCAAGTGCATGAAAGTGTACTGGTTTGGATTGTCTTGCTTCAAATTATAAATGAGTAGAATTATCTTTAAAAATTAATAAGGTAATTAAGAGAAATATGCTGAAATGGAAGCACTCAAATTCTGAACCTACAGATAATTCTATCTATCCCAAATAAAGTTTCTTCATTGATGTCTCAACCTGTAACACTTAAAGACAGTTCAAACTTGCTGATAGGTCAAGTTCTTTTCAGGTAAGATTAACTTTCATTGAAGTTATGGTTGGTGCGATGTTGAACCTACTCACTCGTATGTATACATATAGAAGCAATGTATGTGCACCACGAGGACTAAAACCAGTTGGCTAATGGCCTACATGATCATCCCACATTCATTAGAGGGACCTTTTACTTCTAGATGTCACTCTACTGACAGATCTAGAAAAGGAGTTCATTGATGAATAGTTGAATACAAACAATGTACATAGGGAATTATATGAATCATTACATGCACAAGCACAATATTAATTTCCTGTCTTGAACAGTCCTTGAATGAACAGGCACACTTTGGTGTTGTTTATCTAAGCACTTTGGATTCAGACATCTAGGCATTTCTTTTTTTATGGAACTCACCCGAGATCATATTATTTGCTGTACCTCCTTTTTTGGCTTTTGCTCACTTTTAGATGGATTAGCTCTGAAAAAAACACAGATCAACATCCAGTGTAAAATTCATAAAGCAGGTTTGAAAGTTGAAAGGAGTTAGATAACAACGTATGAAAGCTTAACTGTTCTGATATCTTGCTCGTTGAACATGTTCAGCTCCTATCCCTTTTGTCTATTAACTTCAACCTGGAAGTGTGTCAAGGATTGGTCTTTCCATGAAATGTACCGAGTAATCATCTATTTGGTTTAACATTTTTTTTTTTGTAGTGTACCACACTGCACTAGAAAATGATTATCTTACATCCAGTAATCCCATCATTACGGCACATTCTCAATCAGTATCTTCGATCATTTCTGCTAAACCATGTAAATACAACACATTGTTGCATCTACAAAGAAAAACGAACTGGCAATCATTTACATGAAAATTGCACACCAATCATGTAGATGGGAGACTAGGTTATATTTAAGTACTGAAATCAGAGTCACTGTTCATGTCTGAAATTCGTATGTGATAACCTACCCATGTTTTTGGTTGTGTACAATAGAGTTGAAACAAACATCGGCCATGCATCTCATTACCTTCTTGCATGTTCCAGTCAATCAAGAACAACTGTAGGGTAGCACCTCAGAAACCCCCCTAGTGCACGAGGCACTACAACCATTATAATCCTGCACTTTGGCTCAAGTACCACAGCAACAGAGCAAATACTCCAAGTCCTTGTATAGCATTGCAGTTCTATTGTGGGAATAAACCCAGTTGGACTTCAAGTGTTTCAAATAATTACAAGGCGAGAATGAGTTGGTGGTGAAGTGGCATGAAAGCTTTTCAGAAGGTAGAAGCCCAATTTGGCTACTCAGTGGGTTCATTATTGCTAATGCCACACGCACACATGCACAAATGACCTTCACTCTTCAAAGCTTCTGGTTTTCATGAAGCTCAGACTCTGTCAAAGCTTGCCTGTGGCCCACCAACATAGTCCTTGTGTAACATCTCTAAATTGCTTATGAACTACATGTGATCATGACCTCGCATTGGTCCCAAATAGCCAAAAAATATTCCTTCTGCCATGTTATACCTAGTGAAAGATTGCATCAAATTATCTCTCTCACCATCCTCCTAACTTTGATTTCATCAATCTTCTACTATCCATCAAACCTCCCCCGGAACATGACATGATTAAATGGTATTCCAAGAGATTATTTTTTAGAAAAGATGGTGCTTTTGTTTTTCTTTCAATCCTAGTTGGATTTTAGAATCTAAGGCTTCCATCACTGAACATGGGTGCCACCAAACCATCACCCAATCTATATCTACTCCCACTACATAGTGAGGCATTTTAACAAATAGGTACGGGGCGTTAGCTCACTCACCTCGGTCATGGTGAACTCCAAGGTGCCCTTTTCCCTGCTCCTCGTCGTGGGGTTCCTGCTCTGTTGCGGCCTGGTCCAGGTCGGTGCCAGGCGGCGTCCGCGACCGGCGGCAGCGACGCAGTTCCTGCGTTCGCAGAACGCGGCGAGGGCGGCGGTTGGGCTGCCGCCGCTG
>JBBMJZ010301347.1:0-17936 GCA_037833815.1 Zingiber zerumbet
TTTCGGCGCTGCAGAAGCCGTCGCGGAACGCCACCAGAGGCATCCCGCGTCTCCTTCGGCGCCCTAAGACGGGGATGCCTCCCGTGCCGGTTTCGGCCGCTCGGCGGAACGGTAAAAACCGTTCGTGCCGGGCGGCACAGAACGGCACTTCATACCATGACATATCTAGTGGGGAGATATAGAGTTTTGTCCTAAGAAGCATTGCATTTGCCTTATATCATGATTATTGCTACTGGTGGCTTCTTCATTCAATGTTCCAGGCATATGGCTTCATTCAATGTTCCAGGCATATGGCAAATAGGTGCCACCATTGAGTTTACTTTAACATACTTGAGTTAGTGTGTTGTAGAGAAGCACATGGATACCATTGCTACAAGTTATGATTTATTGTGTTTTGACTTTGCGAGAACATTGGCCTATGAGCATGTGGAGATTTATTGTTTGTTGACGTTGTGAGAAGATTGACCTATGAGTTTGTGGAATTTTATTGAGGAAAGTTCAATATGATCCTGATTTGTTCTAGTGTTTCACTATATCAAGTGGCAAACATATGTTTTGATTGGCTTGCCAGCTTGTTATTGGCAATATTTTGGAATTATATTTTACATGCCATTTTTAAGAAACGCTATTTATTAGATCAAAAGAAAATTCTAATGTAAATGTTTGAGAATTTGTTTTTTGACCAAACAATATATATTCAATGAGTGAATTTATTCCTCATGCAATGTCTTATTGTCTTGTGGTGTTTTTGGGTATTATATGCAGTTTAATTCTACAGTTTGTAGGATGCTCTTTTCTCATTTGGTGTTCCTCTCTGCAATTTTCCTACATTGCTTGAGAAGTCTTCTTTAAACCATGTATTATTCAGAACTTTATAAAGGTTAAATATCCTCAATGATATTCAGAGTTAACCTTATAAGATGAATCCATTTGTGTTCTATCTTGAAAATTTCTCCTGACCATTGGGTAGAAGATTAAAAGTTTATAAAATGAACTTTGTTACGCATCAATTAGAGCTTATTTGCAAATCTATATAGAAGTTTGGTGGTATAAGATGGTAATATGTCCAAAAATGTTCTAGTTGAAACAGGCATTGTAATTTTATCATAACAATTGCAAAAGATATTTGAAATCATGAACAGGTGTTTGTTTAAGCAAGCATATGCAGAGTAAAAAAATTTTTGCTTCAGGATTTGGCTATTGAGAAATAGTATGCATCAACATGTGGGCATCCTTTTGATGCCTTTATATCTACTTGCATCCTCATCTTTTGCCATAAAAAAAAAAAGAAAATAAAACTCTTATCCAGGGTTCTACTGTACTTGCATCCTCATCTTTTGCCTTTTTCTGATTGGTTTACGTGTCCATGACTCATTAAGAAGCCACAGATAGCAAAAATGTTAATGCTTAGAACTGATATTGGATAGTTCAATTTAAGTTGCTATTTGGTGATTGGTATAATGCCGGCTGACAATATTAGTAATATCAGAAGCTACTAGAGAAATGAGTCATAACTTAGAAGTTATTGATTCTCTATCAATAAAATTGTGCATTAGTTGAGTTTTCCAGAATTAAACCAGTAGTATTTCATCTCAATTATGTCCAAATATGCTGCATTGATTTATTCAACTTTAATTTACCTTTGCTTTTGTGGTTATATTTAGTTTTAATCTGTTGTCTTTGATTAATCATTCAGTTTTGTGATTGTAGAATGTGCCATATGTCTTTCTTCCTTCCAAACAAGCCCTTGGCCGTGCTTGCGGAGTCACCAGACCTGTGATTGCTTGTTCAGTGACTAGCAACGAAGGCAGCCAGTTGAAATCCCAAATCCAGCAGCTCAAGGTGAACTTTTAATCTATATTTCAATTTTCACAGTTATCTGTATCAAATTCCCCTGAGATTTTACCCATCTGATGTTATAACTCCAGGATGCAATCGAAAAGCTTCTCATATAGAGAGTAATAAGCTTTCGGCATGATGAGCTTCCTGATGTCTTGAGTGATGTATCCATCTTTTATCTGTTTTGCTGTAAGACATCGAACTTTCATGTGCTCTTTAGAGATATTGTAACTCGAACAAGGTTGGAGAATGAATTCAGTATTTTTTTTGTGTCCACGTTTCCTGCATTTTAACTCTGTTTTTTTTTGTCCTTACTGCACCTTTAGTAGATCTATGTTTTGGACAGAGTGCTGTGAATGCATTGTATCAAATCACTCGGACATGAACTTTCATGGTGATGCAAAGCTTGTGCAAGTTTCCATTTTGTCCTCCACTTTGGTGCAACAGTTGCATCGAAATAGAACAAAGTTTTCAACCAAAGATGACCTCCCACAGTTTCACTACTTCAGTATCTATACACAAGACATGGAAACAATTTAAGGTAGCGCTCATGGATTTAAGATCATGCCTCCGCACTTGCACTTCCAGCTCAGAGGCTTGTAGATGGAGCTGCCGTCATCGCCCCTGGAGCTCACTGCCGCCGGAGTTATCTTTTGTGGGATCGCTGGCACCTGAACCGCCTCGCACTGGCCGCAGCTGAGGCACCTCCCTTCGCACCGCGGCGGCCTCGACCCGATCATTGCCGCTGCGACGCTGCCACCGCCCTCTTCTCCTTGTCCCTGATCAAACACACCGTCCATCACACAGTCTGCAGAGCTTGCTGCCGCGACGCTGCCGCCGCCCTCTTCTCCCTGTCCCTGATCACACGCATCGTCCATCACACAGTCCGCACAGCAGGAAGCAAGCGACAGCAGAAAAAGTCGTACCTTGGCAACCTCCCGAGGCTCAAGCAAGGCTCTACCTTGTGTCCTCCTAAGCACAGAATGGACGGAGGCGAAGAGGAGCAGGGAGAGGATGCTGCAGCAAAAGAGAGACATTATTGTCTATCTCTGGACCGTGCATAAGATTGTGTATATATATACAGGGGAGATTGGAAGAGAGCAAAGCAAAGCAATTGATGCAAAAGGATTAGGAGGAGATTGGAGAGATGATTGGCAGTGGCATCAGGTGCAGATGGGCAGCCTGCAAAGGTGTACTATAGGCGCAGCTAAATGAATGCATTGATAACCATAAAATCCTGCTTTGCTAGGCAATCAGTCACGCAGACTGCACAGAGCAAGATAGACAGACAGAGAGACGTGAGAGGGCAACAGTTGGAGGAAAAAAGGGACTCAGAATATCAAAGTGAGGCCTGAGATAACAGCTGGGTTGAGGGGGGACTGGCTTACTTGTAGTTGGGGTGGCAGTAGGGTGGTGGTGGTGGCTGCTGCTGAGCAGTGCCACTAACACACGGCAAAGCTCCTTTCGCTTGACAAGAGATGGAAATGGAGTGAGAGAGTTGTTGAGGGCATGTTGTTTCTTGATAAAGGGATGGATGGGGGAAAAGAGGATATGACCATACTGAGCTGAGAGATGTTTTCTGAACGTATCTATACGGCAATCTGAGCATTTCATGCATGGGACACGGATTAAAGAACAAAAGATTGATAAAATCTTGATCTCTTTTGATTCATTTTTCTTCACAAATGATCCTTTTTTTCCCGTTCTAAGAAAGGATGACAGGGTGAGATACGAAATGCATATTCTTCCTCTTGCCAGTAAACAAGATTTTGGTATAAAAATAAAGATTTTTTTAATTCACTTCATTTACAAATTAATTAGTTGAAGATGTCTTCCATATGTGCTAATTGTTGTTTGCACATTGAGCGGCTCTGTTTTCTGAATCGATTCTATGGGTCAAGGAAGCTTTTCTCCTTCGATTGTATTCCACGAGGAATACAACATTCTTATGTGACCATTTCACATGTTAACTATAGCTGATATATTTTGATTGTAATTCACACCAACTACAACATACTTATACTACCATTTCACATGTTAGCCATAGCTGATGTATTTGACGGCTCCTTGATAACATCTGATTTGATGGAAAAACCGTTGAAAATGATTGTGCTATTGAAAGTTGCAGATTCAGTGAACAGGAAGACAAACAGACCTTTGTTTCACTATGTAGGAGGTTTGGTGGTTGGCCGCCATGGCTTGGTTAATGGAGAGGCACCATCATCTGTGAGATGGGGACTCCTTGCATTGATGAGCACAAGTTCCTGCTCCTCATCTTCAACATTAATCACCCTGATGCATGAAATGGTAGCTACTAGTCTCCGAATTGCTATTCAGAGATGTTCATAATCACATCTTTCTCCAAACTCAAATCTCCTCTACGAAGAGCATACGACAATCTATAAATTTCAAATCATATATGAGTAAGTCCAGTCCATCGTATAAGTTAAGTGGCAGCAAAGCACTTTCAAATTAGGTGTCGCCATTCGCAACAAAATCTTAGAATTGTTTTAAGAACCACAAAATGAGCAACTAATCATCCTTTTCCCTATCAGTTCGTGTGTCTTCCTCTTGCTCCAAAGTGATACTGCTCTGCTCAGTGGCCAATTTTGATTCATCAAACTCCAACAGCTGTAAACATTTCAGAGTCGATATCAGATTTTGAACCAATGATCAAACACATATTTAATAAAACCGGACTCATAACTCCAACTATGAAAACAATAGTTCATGTCAGCAATCACAGTATACTAACATTTATTTGCTTCTCATGCATTTACATTAACCAGCTAGATGGTTTATCACTGATTGAAGGTGGCCTAGTTTTAGTGTATCCCAACTCTTAATCACACAATGCCCTGGATAGATTATTGGGGTCACATGAAATTCAATTTCTAATCGCATAGAGGCCTGTGCAGTAACTAATTGAAGCAGTGGCATCGACCAATCCGAAGAATATCCAACAAGTCATTGCCATTCCTACTGCATTCCTTTTGTATGATTCAAGATCATAGATGGACATACCATCATATGCCAAACCATACATTATTTATGGTGGTTGTAGAATACTAGAATAGTATGGTCAGGTACTATGTCGATACCATCAAGAGTTCTTAACTATTGCTTGGAACAATTTTTTTTCTCTTCCGATAATTTCCTATTTGTGCTTCTCTCATTCCTTTTAATGCTTTTGCAGCCCCCCTTCTAAAAATCCAGGAAGTACGAAGTTCAACTCTAGCGATCAACTAAAGTTGGCACTTCAACTTATTAATGTTCCAATTCCTACTATCTTATATGAAACTCATCATGAACAACAGCAACCCTTTACCCAACTATTTAGAATCAGCTATATGAATATTATCCATTGATTGTATACAGAGCTTATTTTAGCAAGCTCATTCAGTGAGGTTCCAAGTAATATTTCTTAAGTACATCTATAATAAAAGCTACAATGGACGATAGATAATCCAGTGGTGAAGCAAGCTAGACTAAAAATAATGAACAGCTTGCAACTCAGTTGGAAGACTACTAACTCTGAGCCATTAATATAATTCAGTGCTCATAAAAACCTAAATCTTATGTTCATGAACTCTATGATATTGACGTAATTGATGATAATTTAAACCTCAAGTCTTATCCTCCTTGACAAAACTCAAAAGGAGATTTTCAAAAAAAAAAATATCCCAATAAATTTTGATCCAAAATAATCTCTATCAATCTTCAAAAAATCCTTGAAGAAGATTTTGATTCAATAAATTTTCTTTTTTGGAGATACATAGAACCTGTCAAATCAAATATTCCAATTCTACTCAGTTGAATCACACATTAAACATAGAATGAAATCCCTGATAAGGAAGTCATTGCACTTCAGCATCTGCATCTTTACTTATCTAGCAGGAGTTATAATTTAGTGCCATTTAAATTGTCAATGGAACAGAAAATTAAATAATATGCTACAAATGCATGAGTTTGGAACCAACCGGTTTTACTTCCCCATTCCATAGACAATGAGCTGCTAAAAAACCAATAACGCCAGGTACTATATAAAGCAGAGCAGGCTGCATGTAGCCAAACCATGAGATTTCAATGTGAAGATAGAAGTGTTGAACATATAATAGTACCATAGAGTTTCAGTTCACCTGTGCAGCTTGGAACCAATTCATGACTATGATTGTAAGGACCAGACCAACTGTATATCCTAAAAATGCACTATTGAAGTAGCATATTGGCTTTCCCCTTGACACATCAAAGCGCAATGCCAATGCAACAAAAATTCCTGGGCAGAACAAGCATGTAAAGTTTGAGAAAACAATAAAGAAAACTGCAGCAAAGCCTTCTGATGCAAACTGCAGATTGGAGATATTTTGAAAAATCTCACTGCATATGAGTTCTTTTCATTTCACTAGAATACTACCACACTATCCCCTATCCCTGTTATACTTCAATTTTGTCAGTCGTCTATAATATGTAATGAGGCAGAAATGACCCAACCTATTTATTTTACCACAGCAATACTAATAAGCTGAACCAAGAAAGATATCCTTCAAAAGCTCTGTTGGCAATAGCATAATTTCTACAAGGGCCACCCTAAAAGCACATATATAGATAGTTCACTCTTACAAACTCCATGAGATCCTGAAAAAACTCCATGAGGTCTTGGGCAAATTGAGAAAGCCTATATAGGGAAAGCATTCTATGGACTCATTAGACTAGAAGAAGCTTAACTTGACAATAGGAAAATATCAATTAGTTCACATTATTACGCAATCCAGTCAGTGAAGCTAACATTCCAGATCAAGCTTAACTCAATCTTCAGGACAATTTCATAAAGTAGTTGAAGCAAATCATACATGAAAAACGGAGATAACCTCAACCAAGGTAGAACACACAAAATGCTGAGGAACTCAGTATTCTTCATGGTAGCAAAAAAAGAAAACTATTGAATTGATGCAAACAAGGATACACGACCAATTGATATAGAAAATTAGAAACCTAGCTGCTCAAAAGTTAGGCCTGTTGGACAAGTCAAGCTGAACCAAGTTCAAATATTTTCAATTCAACAATATTTATTGAAAAAAAATGAGTTCCAAAATTTGCATAAGCTTGTTCATTAAAATTTTGAGAATTAAGAAAATGCCCCAAGAATTAAAGATATAAGAATAAAAGTGAAATACAATCTTATTCTAATTATAGAGGTATAGAGTTGATGAGTCACCATCAAACTTTGGAAGAGGTTTAAAGAGATTAAGACATGATATAACTTCTTTTTTAAAAAATATATATATATTTGGTTTCCATGTCTAGACAAGGACTAATTGTAGGTGAGGTGTTCTGATGAAGCAAGTGGCTTCTTCCTCCTCCAATATGTGTTCCTCCTACACTTTTAATGACATTAGGACTTGGCACAAGCCCTTCTCTTTTTTCTTGCCACTATTCCTATTAGGGTTCAGCACAAAAATCGGAATAATAAGTCCAGCCACAGGCTGTCTTGTTTTGGCCACACATCGGTATCCAAGCTCAGAACAAAACTTTAAACTTGGTTTTATTGTTAGCTTAAATTTTTGAATCAATATCAAAAAAAAAATTAGTAAGCTTTTGTCAATCTAAGTACTATACAAGTTCATAAGCATTTAGTTTGTTTGCAGCCCATGAGAAATTGTCAACTTAACCCATTTGTGAGTGATAGTAAAGCAAAGTTTTCCCTTGTGGAACTAAGGTCAAAATACCTTCCAATAGCTTCACAGACTGACTTCATAACACCAGCAAAATTATTAACATATTTCTTATTGCATACCCTAATGTTAGGGGTCTTAAAGTTGGATAAGTTACCAGGAATAACAATATCCCCAAGACCAAGCATCGAAAATGGGTGTTCAGCATCAGAAGTTGGAAATATAAGCTGTTGGTAAGACAAAAGAATGCATTAACACAGCAACAAAATTATAAGCAACAGCCAAATACACCAAATAACTAACCTTTATTGGAGCATCAAAAGATTTAGCAACACTAACCATCACTGGCGTGAAGAAGACCCAAAATATATCATAGAAAAACAGTCCAACCTTAATTTAAGATATGGAGAGTCAAAAAACACAAAATTAGCTACTAATAATATTTTTTTCAAGAAAACATATACAGTTAAGGGTTTATAAGTTTCAAAGATCTTTTTTTTTAAAAAAAAATCCTTGATAAGAGAACCATAAAAACATGGCATATATACATATGGATATCATATTGACAGTAACATAGAATGAAGCAGCAATCTATGAATTGCAGAACACCTGACGCTGACAAGACGGAATTGAAGACAAGGCAAGAAGAGAAACCACCAAAAGTTTCTTTTGATGGTTTCTCTTCTTACCTTCTCAATTCCGTCTTCTCGTCAGCCCGCATGAACCTGCCCGGTGTCAATTGGTATCAAAACTCCTAGATCCTATGGTTGATTATCGTGATCGTGGTCATGGTAGTAATAGGCAGCTCCCGACTGCGGAAGACTTATATTGTGGTCGTAGCACCCAAGATGAGATTCAAGATTTACAGAGACTAAGTTGCAAAGTTATAGCCACGCAAAATCGTAAAGGTCGTAAATTCCTTTATTCCCCATTTGAAAAATCTTTGATTTCCAATTGAGGAGAGATGTTGAAGAGCAAGTTTGGTCTGCCACTTCAACTTCAAGAGAACGCTAGCTCCGTAGCACCTCTACGTACCCCCTTCCTCACACGGTGACAGAGGCCACCATGAGGATGCGGACCTCAACAACATCGAGTATGATCAATCCTATTCTCCCGATCATTCGATTGCAGGAGGCGACGGAGATGACGGTGAGATCGAACCATTAAACACCTTCATGGAGGGTATCCAAGAAGAAATTTTTTATTATAAGGAAGATGTGGACGACAAGATTGAAATGGTTGGTGATCTAGTTTATAACAATGAGGAGGTGTATGCTACAACCAATGCATCGGCCCGATCCCAAAATATTTCAGCTAGTAAAGACTTTCATTTCTTCTTCAACTTCGATGAGTTCAAATCCCTTGTCAAGGAGATTAAGGAGAAATCAGAGTCTTCCTTGATCAGCATCGCTGCTTTGGATCTCTAGGGGAGCAAGAAGCCGCCAAAATTGCCCAACAATCTTGACGTTGAATGTGTATTACAATCAAATCTACTGGGATTTCCCTCTACTATGAGATGACAGAGGATTCCCTAAAAAACTACAAGGGCGAAAGGAGCAGAAATGAATATCTAATTAACCTCATTGATTCACCTTCTGAGTCAAAGCTGGATTTCACAGATCCTACGAATGAGAGAGGGGATATACCTATTGATGCTGCAGCAGCAGATCAGGGAGAGAGCATGAGGAGGAAACTGTAAGCAGCGACGAGAATGAGGAAGTGGAGAATGAGAAAATGGGCACTAAGAAAAAGTGCTGGTTTCATCTTTTGATCCAGAGCATTTCTGGCAATGCTGTCTTAGAAAAATCTGATTTGCAACCAGCATTGAAAACCCTCAAAGATCGTCTGTTGACTAAAAATGTGGCTAATGAAATTGCTGAAAAGCTATGTGAATCAGTAGCAGCTAGTCTTGAAGAAAAAAAACTAGGCTCCTTTACAAGAGTTTCAACCAGAGTCCAGGCAGCTATGAAAGAAGCTCTGCTTCACATTCTAACACCAAAACGATCCATTGATATATTGCGAGATGTCCACGTCGCTAAGGAGCAAGGGAGGCCTTATGTTGTGGTTTTTGTTGGTGTCAATGGAGTTGGGAAATCTACCAATCTAGCTAAAGTTGAATACTGGCTTTTGCAACATAACATTAATGTCATGCGAGTAGCCTATCATACATTTAAATTTGGTGCGGTTGAACAGCTTCGCACACATGCAAGCAAACTCCAGATACCTATATTTGAGAAAGGCTATAAGAAAGATCCTGCAGTCATAGCAAAGGAAGCTATAAACAGAACAGTTCTGATGTCGTGCTTGTCAATGCAGTTGCCCATAGATTTTAACAAGTTGATATCAAATGATCTTCCTCCTGGGCTACCACCTCTGAACTCGAGTATGAATTCTTTTTAACCCAGGGCGACTAATGCAGGACGATTCATTGGATCTTTTTTATTATTTTTAATAAATTATTCTTTTTTATAATTTTCAGGTTTTTTTGGCATTTTAGATACTTTTGGTAATTTCTATCTTTTGCATTTTAGGATTTTTAGCCTGTTTAAAATTTTTAGGATTTGAGTTTGTTAGGATTTTTCCTTTCTTGCGTATCTTAGAATTATTGGTCTATATAAGGGTTTGTTTAGTTGTTGTTTAGGGAAGATTTTGGTTTAATAATATTTTCAGAGTGTCATTATTTTCCTATTTCTTGGTTGTCCTCTTCAAATAAACAAGTTTTAGAAGATTGTTTCCGATATTCGTGTGCAAAATCAACAGATTCAATAGCGGATAATCGCTATCCCACCCAACGTCAACACTACAAGAAATGTTATCACAATGCTTAGGATGCAAGCATAGTATCTACACAATTTGGGGATTTTGAGAATGAATACTAGATGAACTCGGGTAAAGCTCCCTAGGAGGTTGAATTTTTTCAAGAGCGGATCTTATTTTCATCCTGTTATAATAGTGATATAAAGTTGCTCAAGTGGCTTATACGAGTGTGATGTGATAGTCTCATTAGTAACTTCTTCCCCAACATGATGAACAATATTTTATGTTAATTTTCTTCTGCTTTATTTTATATTGATATGGGAGGACAATCTGAAAGTTCCAAAAAAGCATGAAGAGATACAATATCATAGACATGATCTACAATTATAACCTGATGTGTTGAAAATTTCTAATGACAGGAAATATCAAACTAAGTGTATAGCTTTGAAGAAAATGCATAGGACCACATTTTTCTTAACAAGTCTATTAAACTTGTGAAAAGTTTATATCATGCGGTCGACTTCTAAGGAATTTGCCTCAAAGTATCCATGTGGACATATTTTCCCAAATCCTTTATCTAGGAGCAACTCCATATAATGACACCACCACCTTTGCAATATTGTATGCAGGTCCCCATCACTTTGTCATCAGCACATGCTTATATGCAAGGCACATTTATTATCACAATTTTTATTCTAAATTCAACTGCAGCTTATATGGTATGACAAGCCTTGTCATTGCTACTAATTTGGGTCGGCTACACAGATTTTATCCTACCATGGAACTACAAGGATCCATACTTGTAATGGTTTAGACATCATTTCACTTTGGCAGTCAATGACTAACGCAACTTTCATCCTTTTTCATCCAAGCATCAGTCTGGCATTGGTGAATTTTTTGCAGCTTATGCAGAACTCCCCTTTAAATTTGCAGCCCATACAAGATAGAATACAAACTTAGCACGACAAAGACATAATATTTATTGAAGTTGACCAGAGAGTTAAATTATCAAGAAAAAAGCATGCCGAAAAAAGCAGCAAAATCCTGGATTGAGATAAAAAAATGTTCAATTCAAATATTATCAATTATCAAGAATGACTTCAGTAGGGAACAGCTTCTGTTCCAAATTAACATCCCATTATTTTTTTCACCTGTTGATGACCAACAGCAGTTTGCTCTTTTCCAGCTTATCTCCTTTGTGCATGCCACTAGGGTGTGGGTCTTGTCGGTGCAACAAGGGCATAGTCAATACACTAGTGTGATCATTTTCAGTGGAAGGGCAGACATAATTAAAGATCAAGGTGTACTTTCAACCAAGTCTGAGGTGTCAAGATTTCATGTCACTGTGTTAGCTGATAGAGATTGTATGCCAAAGGCAGATTAGCTGCAGTAGCTTTCCGTAAGATAGCAACTGAACTTTATTCTTCTATTACCTCATCACTCTATCCATGTATCACCTTGAATGTCTCTTCAAATGTGTGCATCTTTGTTATCTCCACTAAGAACTAACCAGTGCACAAGTGCATGTGTATATAAATTCCTAGATTTCACGTAATTTCATCTGGAAACCTAGCATGCTTTATTTCTTTGATTTGTTATTATTATAAAATATGGAAATTCAAGTGTGGACTTGTTTCTGATTTTGCTATCATCTCTCCTGATAGACTAGAAGGATAGTGTTATGAACCTTCTTTGCTAGTTAGCATAAAATAGGCAGAGTGCAACAAGATTAGGACACATTTGTTAAATTTCTGAAAACTACAGGAATCTTACAGGCTTATAAAGTGTAAATGGATTATGAAGTGTGATGTAAAGCTTTGTGTTTATCCATCCATGGTGGGTTAGATTCTGAAATCATTCATATGAAATCAATTTCCTAGTTGCAGATAATTCTAGATGTTCTTTAGTATTTATTGTTTTGCACTTTGTCTCCTGATATTTGAGCTGTTGGATTTTGGACAAACCAGCCATATGTAGTGTCAATTGTGGCAATTAGGAAAGAATATGCCCATAATGGAGAATTTAGTGTAGGAGACTAGCAGAAATGTGGATGTGGACATAGATGGGTGGTTAGGTTACTAAAAAAGAGAAATAAAAATTAATGTTATTAAAGAGCAATTAGATACTTAGATGTATCTCTAATAGATGATTAAATAAGAGAATGTCTTAACATTCTAAGCACATTTTCAAAGACCACAGATAAATATAATTGACCACAGTAAAGATGCAAAGGGTACATGAGAGACCAAAGAAAACAGCATTAGCCTAATGAAAACTGATTTTTTAAAAATAAAAAAATAATGAGGACATTAAACAGAGTTCATTAGCAGGACAAGGTCCATGTAACAGACCCCAAATAATAGGGACTCATAGCTTGTTTGTGAATTACTATGTTATGGCACAGTTAAGTCAGTTCAGTAAAACCAGAACCAAACAACAAGAAATAATTCAGAAAAAAGTATGTTGTATTTTAATACTGGAGGAAGAAAGAAAGATCTGATCTTACCAAAAGAATTGCACCAGTTTTAAATGAACCCAATGACAACATCTCAATACCCTGCACAAAGAGGAAGAGCTTGAAATACATTCTGGGGAAAATGGTAAAGGAAAATGTTGAACTATTCCACGTTGATACCCTATTTTTGAAATACATCTCTCCAATATTTAAGTACAAAATTAAATACCAAATAAATACTAGAGAGGAGACTGCTAGATAAAATTAACATGTTATATTGTTTGTAGGCAAAATAAAAAGACTTATTGTAGTATTGTGTTAGTGAGTTCTTAATAACCACTGTTTGGTGAGTAACATGACAAATTGTTGATACACAAGATAGAATTTACATGCTTAAAATAAAATTATAATTCTTTTGCTGTTCTAGATCCATATTTTTATGCAAGGGCTTTCTACAAAATCTAAATTTAACTAGACTGAATAAGTGTGCAAAAAATATCAGATCATTAACAAAGACAATCAACTGTAATTGACTCAGAGTTGGTACAAGGAATTATGAAAGTCTTCCCACAATCACACTACTGTGACAAGCTAAAAAGTAACATACAAAACTAATAGGGAAATAACAAGAACTTAATTTCCCAGCTAAAAGCTATAATCTAATTTTGCAGAAGATATAGACAGTGAACAAAATGGATAGGAAACAAAGCATATCAACCAACTACATCGTACAAGTAACACATAAGTCAAAGAAATAACCATGTTGTTTAGAAAGAGAACTAACCTGAATGCAGAATGCAATGCCCAAGATATTGTTTGCCAACCAATGCTTTTTAAGAGCATACCAAACACAGAAAAGAGTCCCCGGTATTGATGCAACAACCTGAGATATAGTGAATTCCAGAGAAGCAGCTGCAACAAGGAACATTAAGAAAATAAATTTCCTAAGAAGATAAATGCAATAGGGCATACAGCATAGGATTCTTTAGAGAAGTTTGCCACAAGCCGGTTGGGTAGGAAAAGCCAAAAAGTGTCCAAATGAATAAAAATCTAAACAATTCAGTAGTAATCAGAATCTAGTAAATGACTGGAGAGGAGCAATCACATAAATTTGAATCTCATCAAGTTTATGATATATGATCAGCGTCTGACTTCTGCAAATTAATGTGAACAAAGTTGTACTTCAAACAGTGTATATAATCTGTATGCAGTTAACTCACAACATAATGCATAAGCAGTATGTTGCTTCATATATGGTCCACATTAAAACATTCAAAATAACTTATATTGATAAAACTAAATAAGTGAACTACAATGAAGAGTATTAATTAACTTATGCAATCTACAATTAACACTAAATGTCTATTTTTACAGCAAATTTAACACTACTTTTTAACCTATGCAATCTTTATAATCTTGAAATATATTTGATCAACCTAAGCAATTCATGTCTTCTAGGTAGGATGCAAATCTTTGCAGGAGCATGTGGTTTAGATAGCCACTTAGCCCCCTTCCGAATAATACATATGTAGCATCTTAAGGACCACCTGAACTGTTTTTTGAAACTTTGTCTTAAAAAGAAATTCTACATTGTCCTTCAAAAGTTGGAGCTTGCCAGTTGCCACACAGCTTGTTAAGTGATAGCTAAGTAACAAAAGCTCTTGAATTTAATGACATGAGAAAGATTGACCATGAATTAAATGTAATTAACCAGCACAAAAGAACTAACATTATAACCTGCATTCAACAAGGACAGGACATAGACAAAGCCAATAGACAAGCATAAGTTATTAATATGGAATTTTTATTTCTAAGTTTTTCCATTGGAACTATGAAGTAAAATATGTTTGAATCAAGTTCACTAGATTGGCTCAATCCTTTCCATCTAAACTAAATTACTCTGTACCCACTTTGCACAGTCTACCGAGCTTACTCTTATTGACTCAAAATTACTGTTCCATCATGAAACTATCCCTACTTACGGTAACCAAACTACCAGCCAACGGATACTAGATGCCTATCTCACATAATACTATAATGTAAACATAAAATTTATATTTTGATGAAGCATGTTTTCTGGAAAAGCTCTATCATAATGATTTATTTGAAGTATCTTAAACACCTCCACAGACATTTGACTATTTGAATTTCAAGAACACAATTAGTTTATGGTAGAGTTTATCTCGTTAGCTGGTGGTGTTACCATAGATTGTCGATATACAGGCTGCAATAGTGATACAAAATTTCAAGTAAAGAAGGACAAAATTTTCAAGATTTATGATGCAAATCACAACAAACCCAAAAAATTATGCACCCATTAATTCAACTTGATACTAGATAAATAAATAAATAAAATATGTTTTAAAATATAATAACATACAATGAAAATAAGGAGCACGCCAAACAATCAGGTTGTCATTCCAGTGTTTTGGGAGAAAATGCTTGATTGATGGTAATAGTGTTGCCCTGTGTGTCAAAGATAGGTTAAAATGAGGCATTACATCAATAATTCTAGTAGATATCATCAATAACACATCTCATTCCTAAGAAAACAAAATTACTTACGAGAAAGCCACAATTCCCAGAATAAAGAAGTAACATGTCAATACAGCATTGACCAGATCTTTAGAGAAAAACTTGAAAAGAAGAAACAGTGATAACAGCATTGCACTCCCAACCAAAGGAAACCGCATGGCATGTTCGCTTGACATTGTCTCCTGCACATATTTCATGTTGTAACTTTGTAATGAATATTAATCTAAACCAACAAGCATGACAAGCAACAACACACTCTTGCCTCAAAAGAAGAGTAAAAAATACTCACTGAGGGTGGTGTTGGCTTGACTGAGCGATAGCAACCAACATAAACAGTCAGGCATGCTGTCAAAATTACATTCACATTGGAATTTACTTTCACAACAAGTGGAGCTAAGGTCAAACCTGCAAGCAAAAAAAAAAAACGCACACACAAAAACTATGATGTAAATAAAAATTTGAGGCCTACAAATACAAAATATTGTATAAAAAAAAACTATTGCGGCACGTCTTAATTGTAACATGTCGCAAATACTATGAGAATGTAGCTTCAATGTAAAGGCTTAAACCGAGCAAAACACACACAAACAAAAAAGATTTTAATGTTGTATAAGCATATAAGCAAGAGAGGATCATCCTTCAATGAGAGGGTCCCTCAAAGGCATGGGCTATTAAAAATGACCTATTTGTTCGATTGGACATCAAATAGTTGCAATTCATGACCGTTTGACTGAAAGGCAATAGGGATGGAGAAGAAGATATCTTCCATTTGTGTAATTGCTCAAATCCCCAATCTCAAAAATGATATAACCTGCTTGCCTCATGTTCCTATATCTTTTTCTTTTTTCCAATTAGTCTCAGATGATTCATAAATCAACATATTGGATTGGTTTGTGTCTATAAGGGCTCTTGCAAACTTATGGTGACAATGGATTGATATTGAAACCTTGTACCAGCACAAGCCATGGAAAGGCTTGTGATGATCAGAGTATCCAAGAAAAACAAAACCAAGCACATTCAACCACCTACCAAAGCAGCATCTAAGACCAAATTGTGAAAAGAAAAATGCAGAAATATAAAAGAGCATTGCCAAAAAGAAATAAGCTTTGGACATGAGACAATAAATTTAATAGTATTCAAGAAAAACAAAGCCAAGCACATTCAACCACTTACCAAAGCATTACCTGAGAACAAATTATAAAAATAAAATTGAAGAAATAAAAAGAGCATTGCCAAAACAGCACCAGTTTTGAACACGAAATGATAGATTCAATGATGTATATAAAAGACATGGCCATATGAATCAGAATGGCCCAGTGTAATGAAAAGAAAAGTGTTACCCTGTTAACCAATGAAAGCATACAAATTACATCCACAAAATAGAAATAAAATTATCTGAATTGTGGGTTATGTAAAAAGATAAACAAATAAATAAAACTAAATAAAGCAAAGGCAGCGTACCTAAAAGAGCAATGTTTGCAAGTCGTTCATTTCTTCTCATTGTTGTAAACTCAAACTCTCTTGCAAGAGACGATTATACAAACTTGCAAGGAAGATATGATCTTTTTGTACAATGCTAAATGTTAACAATTTAGTAAAAAATTAAGCAACAGAGTACAGGTATGATCCTCCCACAATTTGTGACCTGCATGAGGAAAGAAATAAAAAAAATCGCTTTTATCTCACACAGATCAAATTCACGGTGGCAATAACTTGCAAGGTAACTAATAACCTATAGAATTAAAGGATTCTACAATTTCCACACAGGAAAAGGAAACATCTTTAGCAACAAAACCCACAGCATAAGAACCTAGTTCCTCGAAAGATAGACAGATGAATCAGTCAACTCCTACTCAATGAACAGTCAAACTATAACATGATAAAAAAGAAGAACTAACATTCGAGTAAAAAAACAGAATGAACAAACAAACAAAAACCTCCAAAATGCGTAATACCCAAAAATTAACAGAGATAATCCAAAGAGGCGAAACATCTCCTCAACTTCCCCTAAAAACCAACTTTGTGCGCGGATCCATCGTGATCACCTCCGATGCCCACTACCAAACAAACAAAAACAAGTCGGAGATTCCAACATAGTCCTAATCTAAATATGACGCTAATCACAAGCAAAAGGGGGGAAAACAATTGTGGAGATATAAACAAGAGCGCAAAGAGGCCGATTGTGACAATCGGAAGGTATCAAAGAGTACAGGCACTCTACCTTTGCTTCCTACAACCAAGGGAGGTCGGAAAGCTCCTTGTAAAGAAACCCTAGATCGGTTGCTTTGCAATTTCTCAGAATACCTCTCCGGGCTTCCGAGCGTTCCTTTGCCACCTGCAAGCGGCGACGGCGCGTCTCCAAACATACACAGAGCGGGTTCAGTCAAATTCCATCCAGTGCTATATAGATTTAGAAAATTATTTAATCACTAAATCTTTATTATTATTATTATTATTCTAAAAATAATTTTTAAAAATAATTTTTTTAAATATTTTAATTGTGCATTTATGTTTTTTATTTTTAGGAAAATGATTCGAGCGGAAGTTTATAGATCGGGCCTTTCATTCACAAGCAAGGAAATCAATCCCTCGCTTAGCTCAAATTGTCAATGATCAACCAAGAACCACGATAATTTCGAATTTGAACGAGATTTATTTTTAAAAAAAAGGAACACCAA
>JBBMJZ010301757.1:0-17932 GCA_037833815.1 Zingiber zerumbet
TCAAGCTCATAAAAAATGAACCAAGCCAAGCTTGAACAACCATTTCAAAAGCTCGGTTCATTTTAAGCTCGGCTCGGTTACCTTATCAAACAAACTTGAACACCCCAAAGCTCGGCTCGGCTCGTTTACAGCCCTATATGGGAAATATGTGTGTGTACATAATACGGCATCGAGTTAGAATTACAATTATAGGATCATGTCATATCCGTCCCTAATGGAACATAATTCGATAAATGATATCAAACGCATTAATATCCCTGCAAACCGCATTGAAGCTGCATAATTAAACGCCACTCGAAATGGTGGACAGCACATTCTAATTAGTAACACGCTCATGGTGTGCAGATGTCACAATTATTTGTAGCAAAAGATAATTATCCCCATTATCACACCTCGTCTCCGGATAAATCCGATCGCCAAATTGACGGGAGGGATTTCCAGGTGTTGCAATTCACGATGGATACTTGCAGCTCTCATGACCTACCACGATCAATTAAAATCAAGCATCAACAACGACGTCGACTTCTCCGGAGAGCGAATGAATCAACAATGAGAGATGGCGACTTACTGGGATCAGACGAGGTGATGACGCCGGTGTGACCGAAGTCGCAGTTGAAGTCGTGGCGGCCAGCGGCCTGGTAGTAGGCGTTCATGGCGTAGGAGGCGTGGGCCAGTAACGTGTTGGGGTCGAAGCACGCGCCGCCCTCCTGTATGGGCCCGCAGTCCGCTCCGCCGCTGCCGCAGGCGTAATTAATGTTGGCTTGCAGCGCCGCTCCATCCGCGCCCGCACTCGCGACGCACCATCGCCTGACACCACTCCCCGGCGCTGGCGCCTGCAGAAAAAGAATATCAGGCCCAAGAAACACTCTGATGAAATGATGTGCACTTAGTCGGAAAAAGGGAAAGGGAGAAAACAGAGAAAAGCGGCCAATTTTGACCGCAGAATGGCAATTGCTGGACGGCCGAAGGCTTTTAGGTTTTGTAATTAAATCGCATTGTCCTTGCCGCATTAAATTATTAAATACTAAATAAGGCCCAGTAGTCAGAATTGGCGCCAAAGGAAGCAGTGGCAAAATCAATGTAGAGTGAAAACTAAAACCTAAATGAAGATAGAAGAAAGGGGCGCACCTTGCCGCCGCCGCCGCGCAAGAGGCCGACGTCGTAGGCCGGGGTCAGATCGGCGTTGAAGACGCCGAAGTATCGCTCCGCCGTTGGCCCAGGCTTTTGGTTCTCGTTGAAAAGCGAGAACACGTATGTCTCAAACCTCCGGCCGGGCATCATCGGCGTTCCCTTGCCTGAGTTAACCAGTCGTATCAGGTTTCCGTTGAAGGAGGCGGCGTCCTCGGCGCTCACTCCGATCTGCCCGGCGTCCCCTGCCGACGGCCACCCTGTTTCCCCGACGGCGATTTCCACGTCGCCGTAGCCCAGGCGCTGCATCGCCGCGTGCACCGCGTCCAGCTGCGCCACGAACATGTTCGTGTAGTTGATCCTCGTGGCGGGGTCGAACACTCCCGGGTTGGGCCGGAATAGAGCATAATTGAGGGTACGTGCCGTGTAGCCAAAGTAGGGGTAAGGGTTCACCAAGAACGGGGTGCGTGACCGGCGGTGGAATTCCAGCATCGGCGCGAAAATAGCGCGGTCGTAGCCCCGGCGGAAGCGGCCAACGGAGGGCGGCTCCGAAGCAGAGAGGATGCCGAGGGAGTGAGGCGTAGAGACTCGGATCTGGTGGAATCCGGCGGCGGCGAGGGCCTCGTAGAGGGAGCGCATCGCGGGCACGAGGTGAGCTATAAGGTTGCGATCGGAGGTGGCCATGACTTCGTTGCCAACGGCGACCAGGGAGATGTTGATGGCGGGATAGAAGGGGGCGACATGAGCTGCCACCCAAGCAGAGGCTGCAGCGGAGGAACGGGAGGCGAGGGCTGGGATATCTATGTTGGGAACGGTGATCATAAGCGCGATGCCGGTGCCTGCAAAGGCGCGGATCATGTCTGGGTTGGCGTCGAACAACTTGACGCGGTCGATGTAGGTATTCTGCTTAAGGTAGGTTGCCACCTGGGCCGGAGGTGGGAGATTATCGGCGTTGGCGCCGTAGTTTACGCCGATGGAGAAAGCGGTGACCGAAGAGAAAAGGACTAAGTGGAGAAGAAGGAAGAGGACGGGGTGTAAGACCCTGCCGGCGGCCATTGTGGAAGGCTTGCGAAGAGTGAGAATTGGGGAAGGAAGAGGACAGATTATTTAGTAATAGATTGCATTTGGGGAGCGTAGCGTAGTGGACTAGTGTTGAGCGCTATCACGTGGTGAAGCCTGCTCGGCATCGAGATGCGTGATCGAAACGTGAACGGTCTAAACGTCTCAATAAGTGGGCTTGTTTGTACGGCCCAAACGAGGGGCGCCATGGCGGTGCCCGTTGTTTGGATTTGCTTTTCTTACTACATCAATTAAGTTCAATTCATTTATTTTCATATATAAATATTCTTGCACTTCGGCTTGCAATTTCCACTTATAGCATTACAGCAACGTACACGCGATTTACTCCACCAGTAATTTGTAGATAAGGTTGGTTTGTTATTTATCCAAAATGCATTTTGATAAAAAAAAATAACAATCTGCTGGGAAAGTAATGGTTCCTATATGACAATTATCCTTTTATCAACGAATGAGGAATTTTAGTTAATTTGATGGACTAAACCAATTTTATGCGATGGGGCTTTTCTTAACTAATTTCCGTCTCCCCTACTGAACAAATCTCCGATACGCGTGGATCAAGCAATCGAGAAATATCAACCGTTGGATCCAATTTATTTCTAAATTTTTGTGATCATTCCGCCCTTGTTGTTTCGATTCAAAAATCACCAAGCCCGTTGCATCGTCGTCTCCGCCGCCTCCACTTTCCTTTAGACGATCCCGACCTCGACGAAGCTGAGCTTTGGGCTGCAATTGAATTAACTGCTTCTTCCAGGTCCCTCAGTCCGTCGAGGGTTCGAAGCCGTTCAGAAACCCTAAGCAAATCCGCTGGGCGGAAGAGCACTAGGACCATTGCCGCCTTCGGAAGATGCCGCGGTTCATATAATCCGGAGCGGTGGAAGAACGCCGGATGTTTGCTGTCAGGAACCCGAACCGCACCCCAGTGGTGCCGGTGTCGTCTCCCACCTACACATATCCAGATCCGTTGAAGAACGTAAAGAAGGTAATGACTCCTGTGGTGGAAAGCCCGCCGCCTGCAGGCTGGAAGTGCGAGGAGAGGGAGAATAGACAACCCAACTTCGGTGTATATGGGCTGTTCCCTTCAGTGTCTTCGTTTAAGCAATACCAAAATGCAGCCATGGCGGTAAATCTTTTTCTTTTTTCCCTTGTTTTTTATTGAATATTTGTTCATGATATTTCTTGATGTCATTTTTGTTTGCGTTTGCACCTTCTCTTGCTGAGCCATAAGCTTCTGTAATGAAGGAATATTGGAGTTATCCTATACGCAAGAGTGATGATCGAGTGACCTCCAATTCTTGTCCGCATGCTTTAACTGATTGAAATTCCACCTTTGTTTTTAGCTGACAAATAGGTTTGTGGAAGGGAATTCTGTTGTATGTGATTTTATAGTTTCCTTCTAACCAAGTGAGTCTTAGACAGGCTATGAAGGAGCCACGCCTAGTCAAGCTCTCTATTTTTTTCTCCTTTTCTAAAAAACGATTTGATGAAGAAAACAGTTCACTCGAAATACTTAAATAAATAGAGTTGATACAGAGAACAGATAATGCACTTACAGTGGACTAGATAATCAAAATAGGAAAAATAAAAGCAAAACCAAACACCACAGAAAGTCAGCAGCCTGAAGTTGGCAGTCTGATTCTTCAAGCTGTGGACAAGACACCAAGGGTGAACAGTGCTAACAATCTGCTACATAAAGCCAAAGCTCTAGAGCCATGGCTAATATTGTGTGCTACTCAATAAGCTGCTGTAAGTTGAGAACCCAACTCAACTCTAAATTCATCATTGATTGGTCTGGTGGTAAATCCTCCCAATCCTCCGGTGGTTCTAGGGCACAAGATTTGTGGAGGCTCGACAAAATCTCGCTCTGCCATTCAGGTGGAATTCCGAGGAAGTTAGCCCAATTGTTCGAAACAGGTCTGATAAAATTGCTCGCACACCTTTTACAAATCATTGTTAACTTCATCCTATATCTTGAGCTTGATTCAACTGAAAAATTCACACCATGCTCGAGCTTGGCTGGTATTTGGAGCCACACAATTTTCTTCTTAGAAGCTTAGCTTAAGCTTACACTTAATTCAGAAGACATGACTGAAGGTCGCTATTTCAAAACTTCTCAAGTTGGAATTTGACTAAATCAATTGATCTTATTATCTGTAATCTTATGATTCTACCACAATACTAACACAAGAATGCCATGTAAATATTTATTTAAATTTCAGCACACTTATTTATGAGCTGATGTGATCATATATGACTGTATAGTTTAGGTTATAACACGCTTATTTCATGAACCACATGTAGGGAAAAGTCATGAGAAAAGGAGTGTTCAACGTGCTGAATTTGTTGTTCGGACATATATGAAGTGTGCCCAATTTAAGCCAACTCTAATCAATTAGCTAGTCAAAAGCTCATACATATCTTATGTCATTCTCTTATTGTGGATTGTAGATGTGGTAGGTTTGCTGACTACTGGGGTTCATGTGAGCGCCATGAAAAGAAATTTACCAAGCCAGACCATGACATTCCTAGTACAGCTGAAACCCGAGCTAAAAATAAAGCTTATCAGGTGGTATTTTCAATTCTCTTCACTTTCTATTTTACAAACATCATTAGTATAAAAATATTTTGAGTATGCATATAAATAAAATGTGAAAGTAGTCCAGTTAGCTCATTATAATGTGACGCCCACACCTCAACAACTGGGGGAATTGAATCTCTAGACAATCCAATGAAAAGTTTATGGATTGCTCAGTAGCTTAAGATCATCTTCTTTTATTCTTCATGTGGATTGAACACTGATGTTAGTATACATCAAAAAGAACGTTAAATGAGTTGCTTTTTGCTAGAATTTTGATTTCTTTCTCTACTTACATTTATATCTTCTGTAATTTAATGGTTGCTTATATTATGTAGGATCTTCTTGGAATTGGATAGTATCGACTAGGTGTAGCAAATGATAATTGATAGGCAAGATAAAACAAGTTTGTTTTCAGCTGTTCTGCATAAAGCAATAGGAAACCGCTGATGCTAATGGGATTTGTATATTCAAAATACATCCTCGTTAATTCTGTATAATCAGCTGTTCTGCATAATTTATCTGCTCATCAATACTTACTAGGATGTATCCTATCTCCAAGTAGCCGCAGATTCCAGTATTTGAACATGTTACTTTTGCAGGTGATTAGCAATTTATCTCTTGGTTCGGACAGTTCAGGCAACCGTTGCTTGTGGAGTTGGTCCGACAGGGTATCTTCTTTGTCACCTCTGTCAATCATATGCTATCTTACAGCATATTTGGATTTCTTATTCTACTCTGTAACTCAACATTTTGGTTTGGCTAATTCTCCATGACAAGCTTGAAACTAAATTCGCTGGAAGAGGTTGGTTTTAGTGGTTCTTGATAGGCTTATGTATGGCAACCGCTAATAAGTCAACTTAGGACAACATATCATTAGTAGACCTCTAGTTTACCATTAGCTAGGTTCTTGCAGTTGAGCATCTCTTGGTCTTCTTATTCTACCCTTTGGATGGTTCGATGCAATTAGCATCGTTTGCATGGGAGCGGGGGTGAATTATGTGTAATTTTAAAATATTTTTTTCTTCTTGTTCAAAGCAAAACCTAAAATCTCGTGTCTTGGGAACCACGAGTTAGACCTTTATATAGAAAAGAAGATATACACCAAAAGACAAAAATACCCCTATACTTATTCTAACAGAAAATAATTTGAACATGACATAAATTCTAAGTCTTAAAATTTACCATTATTATCATTATGTTTCTAAGTCACTATCAAATGTTGTCCTTAGTGTCATTACATGCATTAATGTAGCAAGAATTATATTCTTTTCCATGATTGTTAGGTGTTGAGTTCACATTGGTTATCTTTAACTATGTCTCCTCTAAAAATATATTTTCTTCATATCATTAACTTTGAGATTTCACTTTGTTTGACCATGATATTTTTATCAAATAATATAAAATTCACTATTTTTTCCTCTTTTATAATAAATTCAATTTAATTTCTAATATTTTTGGTTTAATTAATGTAATTCATTATCATTTACCTTTAATAATTTGTCTTTCTTATTTTAGAATTATACAAAATAAGCTTCATATTTAATCAAATGAATCGAACCGGATGTCTCTTTTCACTTTTGATTCATAAGTAAGAACTGTATCATTTTAAATGTGAATCATATTGTGTTATATAAATCGTGAATCACATGATTCAAACAAGCTATGGTCATATTCCATATCATTGCTTCGATATAATTTCTTCTATATAGTGAAAGCTAATTCCGATAATTGAAGAATAAGATGTTTCCTCTTTCTTGCTTAGGAGAGAGATACTCCATAGCTATGGATTTGAACACATGCCTACACTATATAATCTGGAAAAAGCAGGCCTCTTTAAGAAACAGGTAAGTACTCTGACAAATAATAATTGGAAAAGTTGGTTATATTTGATTTACTTATCTCTATTCTTGACTATATGAAACTTATTTTGTTTTGGTGTTTTCTTATATTTCTCCTATATCTAAGCTTTTTTTTTTTCTCTCCACGTTTGACCTTCTTTGCAGGAATCCAAAAGCAACTGGCTGGCTATTGCACGAGCTTTCCAACTTATTGTTGAGGAAACTGACACGGCCAAGTATATACATTGCATATATTTTAAATATTTTTGTGATTTCTTTACCTTGATCAAACTGATGCAAGTTTTCTATGATGCTATTTATTATCAAGGTGACTCTACTGTTTGGCCTAAGTTTCTAGTATCTTTGTAACTTTTGCATGGACATAGTTATATAATGAACTTACTTTTTCTGGTTCAAACATTTCAAATAATGCATGTGACATTTAAAGTGAATGTATTCTAGGTGTTTTAGTACATTTTATCAAGTATAATTGGTTGGCATGTGGCACCATGAATTGTTGCTTTTCTTGATTTTGCTCGATGTGGCGCCAATTTCGAGGTTAAACTTAGTAACCTATTTAGTTGTTTTTATTTTTCTTGTCTAATTTATGGTTGTCCAACGTTGTCATTACATGATTTTTTAAATACTCTCCACTCCTTGGCTTTAGTAAGATACTAAATTCTAAAACTGTGTGTTCATCTACCCTTGAACACTTTCTACTTTTCTATCCCTGTAGGCTTAATTTGTGGCATTTATTTATTTTTTTCATTATTTCAAATGCTTTGCAAGTATGTCTAGAAAATTAACCAAATATATGTTGTGTCATGATCATTATCAAGCTGTGCTTATTCTAATTATTTAACTTAGTTACATGAATCTTACCCTCCCTTGAACTCTGTAAAGCAATATCATATTATCTTTTCTTTCCATTGCAACCACTATAATTTCTTTGGAGTTCATGTAGTGTAAATGTACTTGTTCACACTTTTTTCATGAACTGATGAATCTATGATAGTAAAAGTTGCCTTTGAGTTTTGATTTGTTGGAATATGCAAACTTCTCTGGATGCAATAGAGAAAATAATTGATGCAGTATAAATTTTGATAAAATTCTCTTATTGCTCAAATGAAGTTATTAGAATAACCCTTCAATACAATCTATTCCCTGTTTTAATTTCTTATGATATTAAACTAGAATATGAGAAGTATCATTTATTTTTGACATTAGAATCACATTTACAACATCATGCCATATATGTTGGTTCTCTTAAATCGATGCCTGTTAGGGCACAAGTCCAATTGTGTTGTTTCTCTGTCCTCTATGTTGTGTTTTATTGTCATTTGTTTCTGTTTTTAATTTTTTGATGTACTGTTTTGTAAAATTTCTTAGAGGTAATTTACGATCACAAAGAACACCTTATGCTCTCCTCTATTTCAACCATCCTGCTTGTATTCTACGTAAAATATCTTTCTCAATCTCTCCATCCTTTGTTGGAGCTAAATGTTGGGTTATGACTTGAGCATATGAGTAGAAGATGAGAGTTGAAGAGATGAGGATCTTAAGGTGAATGTAGGGACATATAAGGATGGATAGATAATAAATGAAAATGTTAGAGAGAGTTGGCATTGCATCTATTGAGAGAAAACTTTACGAGACACGTTTAAGATGGTACAAGCGTGTACTTAGACTACCAATAAATACTTCAATTTGGTAATGTGAAATTATGACAAATATGCATATCAAAGGAGGAAGAGGAAGAGGAAGACAAAGAAGACTTGGTTAGCAATGATAAAATGGGATAAAATTTATTTAAATATAAATGATGATATAGTAGGGGATAAAGTCCAATGATGTAGATGGATCCATATACGTAGGTGGGATAAAGTTTGGTTGTTATATTTGGATAGTTTTTTTTTTATATTTCCGGTTTAGAACATGTTATACATCATTTGTATATCACAACCAAAACTTTGCTTATTTTACATCTATCTTTTGTCAATTTTAAGTCATTACTTGCATCACATGTTACTTTTCTCTAATTAGCGTATACTACTTTGAGTTAATTTCATATTACTGAGTGCTCACATAAATCTAGTTTGATCCCGTCCGAAAATCGTGAAGAAGGATGGCTGAGTGTCCTCAGTTGACCTTGCGAAGACTCCGCTTCGATTTGCAGTACAAGAAAATGAATAGCGAAAGCAAGTCATACCTCCGACACTCAAGTCAGTCATTGGAACAGTAGAAGAAGGCGGAGCAACGTAGTAGCAGCGAAAGCACAAGCATGAATAATGAATAGCACATACCTCTGCCGGTGCATGGACCCTCCTTTATATAGTGCTACAGTGGACGACATGCACGCTCCTCAAGGTGTGGGCGCGTTCCCCAAACCGTCCCATGAAAGGGCATGTCAGAAAAGTGTCTCTGGCACCATACCTTAACCCTGACATGACAGTAGAAGCTTCTGTCGTACGATTTACCTGTTGACCATGCTCTGTTGTCAGCGACATTACCTCCCAGAAGGATATCCAGAGACATGGGAGGGGCCCACTGTGTGGCCGAGCAGGGTAGCCGCTCAGCCAGGGCCCCCTGCTCGATTGGTTTCAGTTGCTTTCTTCGTAGTACTTCGGTTCGGTAGATTGTTTATTGTCTGACCGGACACGAGCTCCAGTAGGCTTGCACTCGCTCGGTCAGTTGTGCGCCATCTGATGTGCTTTCTATATGACCCTGTCCGGGCGAGCGATCTACTTCGATGAGCTTCCTGACCGATCGGACCTTTCAAGCCCGATCGGCAGCTAAAGTTGATCTCTGCTCGGCCCAATTTTGATGAGTCTGTTGGTTCCCTGGCATTGACCGCCTTGACTTTGACCTCCACATCAGTTGCTATCTCTGCGCTTGACCCGCACTTGGTGACCCCCGTTATCACCGCATCATAGCTGATTGTAACATCAGGGGAAATTATTAGACTTAGATGATTGGCCTCTACTTAAAAAAAGATTCTGGTTTTTACATGTTGTGCTCCTTTTTTTGGGTATGATTTAAGCCAATATTGTATTATAATAATTATGTGGTTCTAGTGTTTGATCTTGTTAGTCCTTTTGATAGTTGCAAACCATTTGTTTTTGAATGTTCAAACTTCTTGATTGAATTTCAGCCCTAAAGATATTTCCTACATATTTTCTGGATATGCACCGCTTAGCATTCGTCTTGTACAACATGCAATTCGTTCTGGATGGTAAGGCTCTTCTAGTAATGTCCATTTCCAGTCTTATTTAATCAGTATTAGTTCAAAACTCTTATTAATCATGTTTTATTATTATTATTTGCTCACATTAAATACTTGACACAAGGTACCCTACAGAGGTTATTTAGTATTTTCTTAATATCAAGGAGGGTCTAGTTAGGATATATACTCTCATGCAACTGTTGATCATTGTGTAACCAATATATATTACCTTTTATTTCATAAGAATGATAATACTGTAAGACTTGAAAATTCAATCCTTGGTTATTCTTGAAAACATCTTCATTCATTTTTTATGTATTTTCTTTTGAAAAGATGTATGCCTTTTAAATTCATATACACAATACATATTCTTCTATTTGGTTTTATTGTAAACATTAATACATCACCGCATGCATAGAGGCAAGTTGTTGTTAAGCAAATGCCTTAGAAGGTATTAGATTAATAAGACTATTAGTCTAATCAGTTTAGATCATAGTAGTTCTACATTTTGAGTTTTATCATGTCTATGTATATCAATGTAATAACTATCTCAAATATAATAAGCCATACAGTATTTCTATCCAATTTTTACATGATAGTAGAGTCCCTTTCTAGGGTTAGGATGGTTAAGATTTAAGGAGCCTTCCCCTAAGCGGCGACTGTTGGCTTAATATGATGGTAGTGGCCTTTGCTCATCTTTATCTTCTTTCTCTTATTGATTGGATTGGGATTGACAAGGCAGCATTTGGATTCGTCTTTACTTCAACTTCCTTTGCCTTGGACTGCCACATGCCACTCATGTGTCCTCATCATCTTCCACCACCATGTGTACCCGGACTACTACTACATCTCCACCCATGTCTTTACCAGAAGAGATCCCCATGTGGTTGCACAATGCTTGCAAATAAGGATCATGGACACCAGGAGGGAGATGAGGGGACATTGACCCTTTTCCTAAGGTTCCTTGTATTTGCTGTCATGATTCATATTTTTGGCTACTTGTCCCTTGAGCTCACTTTATCGAGTGGAGGAATGCTGTTCTTTGAGCACGAGCAATTCTAGTGAGACTTGCCACTACTTCCTTTCACTGAGCGACCCCACCTTATTGCTAACTCTTGTGGTGCATGCCATCCCATCACTACAGCCAGATATGTAGCTGGATGACCACCTTTCAAACACTAGCAAATTTCCTATACACCTTGAGCATGGGCCTATGTGCTTCTCCTTCATTTGATAGAGTTCTTTCTCTTCTTCTCCAACAAACTCCACCCCTTCTTTTGATCCGGATATGATCCGGATAGCATGCAAAGTCAAGATTTTCCTCTTCTTTCTTCTCTAAACAGAGCAGTAACAATCCTTCCTCTTCAGATGTAGCAGAAGTCTTGTGCCTTCTCTTCTATTTCCTTATTTCCTCCTATCTAGAATTGATTGAGGGCCTCTATCTGCAGATTCATCTGTAGATCTAATAGTTTCTTCAATTCAATTCTGAGAGCAAAATATGTCTTCCCCCTTTCCTTTGCTAATCTCTCTTTCATGCTCTTCTCTTCTGTAATTTGTTTCTTCTCCCTCTATTTGCCCATGATTCCTATGTGTTGAAGATTCTCGATGTTGAACTTGGTCTCCTATTTGTTTTTAGCAGTGCAGTCTCCTTTACTCTATTATTCTTCAGGATTTACTGTGATGGGGTTCCATTGCAAGTCTACACTAGATATATGGATAACAAAATCCAACCTTTGCTAGATATAGCAAAACAAAAATGGGATATTTTCTCTATGGATGTCTTCTTTGACTTTTAGGTGGCACATTAGAGATTGAAGAGACAAGTTGACGCAGACCTTGAGAATATTTCACTTTGGAAAATTCTAAAACCTAATACGGTGGCTTTGATAGCATACAGAATTTGAGAAAAATAAAATATTGTATTCCATTCATCATATAGTAGCCATTACATTGGTGTATACAGATTGATAATAAAGTTTGAATCAAACTAATGTGGGACTGAACTAATCTCATCTAATACTTAAAACCCAATACCTTTAACATGCAGTTAGAATTTTGGAATCTTCTATTTTCAATATATTTCCCGAAAAAAGAGATATTTCTGAGAATGCATTTACTGAATCTTCTGATTGACTAGTTTTGCATCAACGAAGTTTAAAAAGTTGTGCTTATGAAAATGCCTTTGTTTGATTGTACTTGGTCCTTTGTTCTTGATCAATTGACCTTTCAGGCGGTCTATGGAAGAAATACTGAAGCTGTTACCAGGACCTCATGTGGATCTAAAGAGGGTCTGTCCTTATATTTTTCAATTTATATAGGTTGTAGGCATGTAATGGTACATGTATCCTGTAACAGTTGATCGTGCTCATATATTTGTCTGCAACAGGGTGTTCCTAATAGCAACTCTTTCCTAGATGGAAATCCAGCTTTCCAATCTAATTTTGATAGGTACCAGTAACACACACACATCTAAGTTGATGTAATTACTTGCAGTTATTTTTTTTCTATTGTCAAGATTGTTTACTTTCACTTTTGAAGTAAGCTTTATTCTCCTTTCATTTATGTTATAAACTTGCTAAAATGTTACTTTTTTTTAATCGAATCATGGCTATATCAAAGTGAAAAGGGAATGCCTCTTTTACGTTAAGGTTGCAATTTGTTTTCTTCATATTTTAAAATTTAAGGTAAAAATAAACCATAAGGTGCTAAATTACAGTTAATATGCAGAGATGTAAACTGAACCACGTCATTGTGGCAAAATTGTAAACGCTCTACTACCAATGTGATGATGGGATTGCTTGCTTTCAACTTAAAAACCATGAATTTTGACTGAAGAAATGCCTTTGGTTAAAGTTTAACCACTTAAACAAAATATACTTAATTAACTAGAAAAATTGCCTTTTGATACTTTTTTAGATTATATTTTAATTGTAGAAATTGAGTTATAATACTATTCGTCTTCCTTGTAAAGTTGATATAAGAGTACCACCTTATTTGACACTGCTCGTGAAGCAAAAAGAAGGAATCGATGTGAAAGGAGGAATCAATGTGACTCTCAAATTGTAATTGATTTTAGTAATTCTTCTATTTAAGGTGTTGAGAAGTTTAGTATATTTATTAATTTAGAAGTTTAATTAGGTAATTGTATTTCTCAAATTAGGATATTCATTTCCCAGTTTAGTTAGGGTTAATTTTATAAAAGTTGTGTTATTTTAATATGGATTAATCATCCTTCAACCAAGGATTGAAAACTCATTCGGAGTTCAAGTCTAAAGCTCGGTTCCCAACATAAACCATATGTGCCGAGTAACACGAGTGCTTGTGCTAGTGGCTATTTCGAGAACGAGCCCTAGGTGGAGGAGAATTAGGCAATAGAGGAGGGTTGTATACCTCTTATAAGTGTTGTGGAATGATTAGAAGCCTCGTTGTGCCTAGCATTGCAGTAACACTTTGCCTCATTGAAATTAGGAGGAAGAAGCTAGTCATCATCATATATCCAAAGCCTTCATTGTGCTTTGCGCCATTGTGGCACTTTCACTTGCGGGAACTAGGAAGAAGAGGAAGTAAGCCATTGTCGCATGCCTACGAAAGCATTAGAGCCTCATTGTCTCACGTCATCATAACACTTTCATCTCGTGGGAATTAGGTAGAGGAGGTAAGTTGTCATGATGTAGTAGTTTTTTTTTTTTTTGTCTTAGTAAATTCCATATGCCAGTCCCTGGGCGGAACAATATGCTTCGCTTGTTTCCATCAGCACAAATAAAATTATTAACTATTTTTATTAATAATTTTTTTTTTCTTTTCAGTACTTTGTGAGTTTTTCCTCACCTTGAGTGTGTGTTATGTCAATTGGTATTAGAGTTGAATTTTCATTTTCTATTCTATATGTATTTCCTTCCACTGTTCTCTTGCTATTTCTCATTTAACATAAACTCGTCCACTAGGGCACTACCCTTCGTGAGCCCATTAACCCTAAAGAGGTCCTTGATCTCTAGCCTTTTGTGTGAGATCAAAAATTTCATTTGTGGCATTCATTATTTCCTAGTTCTCCTTACTAATCACTATTGAATCCCTGTTACCTCAATGGTTGTGGCTTGTGAGTTACATACTATTGAATCTCCTTTATTGATTGCATGCTCGACTCAATTTCCTATAGAAGGTGCAAAATCTAATACTCAGTTTTTATAAAAACTTATAGAGGTTTGCCAATTGTGATGATTTAGCTTTGACCTCATTTTGGGATTATAGCCAAATGAGTTCAAGAAGGTTGAGTTTGGTTGAGATTGTTTACGAGCCAATTGAATATAGTTTTGTTCGAAGATATTCCAAGTACAGTTTACTTCACCTAGGTTAGTTGTTATTCAGTCAAAATTGGTTATGGTTATGGTTATGGTTTAATTTGCCTGAGTTAGGAGCAACTTTGTCGAGATAGAATAACAATAACAACCAAGCTTTATCCCACTAGGTGGGGTTCGCTATATGGATCCTTTTATGCCATTGAACTCTATCTCCTACTATATCATTATCTATACTTAAATAAATTTTATCTTGTTCTATTGTTGCTAATCAAGTCTTTTTTGGTCTTTCTCTCTCGTTTGATATGTGTGTTTGTCATAGTTTTACATTGCCTAACTGGAGTGTTTATTGGTCGTCTAAGTACACGCTCATACCATCTTAAACGCGTCTCTCGGAGTTTTCCCTCAATAGATGCAACTCCGACTTTCTCTCTAATGCTCTCATTTCTTATTCTGTCCATCCTCGTATGCCCACACATCCACCTTAACATCTGCATCTTTACAACTCTCATGTTCTGCTCGTGTGCTAGAGTCATAGCCCAACATTCAACTTCATATAACATAGCAGGTCTAACTGTTTTGTAAAACTTTAAGTTTCAAAAGTACTTTACGGTAACATAAAACACTCGACGCTCTTCTCCATTTCAATCATCCTGCTTGTATTCTAATAAGACATCTCTCTCAATCCCTCCATCGTTTTGTAAAAATGATCCTAAATATTTAAAACTCTTGGTTCTGACAGCTCATCATCTCCTGTCTTAACAATTGTCTCATTACGTTTAATATTGCTAAGCTTAAATTCCATATATTATTTTTATTCTACTAGCCTAAAACCTTTCCCTTTTAGTGTTTCCTGCCAAGATTCTAATTCAGCATTTATTCACGTGTTTCATCTACCCAAATAATATCAATATGCAAATAATATGCACCACGGTACTATGTTTTGAATGTGTGTAGTGAGTTCGTCTATAATTAGTATAAAAAGATAGGGACTTAGAGCTGATCCTTGATATAACACTATCTTTATTGGAAATGCTTCAGTTACTCCGCATGAAGTCTTTACTCTAGTCGTTACATCCTTGTACATATTCTTGGTTCAATATATGTTATGCTAACACCTCTCTGTTTTAGAATTCTCCATATAATTTCTCTTGGGACTCTATCATAAACTTTTTTAAGTCAATGAATATCATGTGTAAATCTTATTTTTGCTCTCGATATTTTTCAATTAGCTGTCTAAGAAGATGTATAGATTTTAATGTCGACCTTCCAAGCATAAACCCAAATTAATTTTCAGTCACTGTGGTCTCCTTAATCTTTTTTCTATTGCTTTTATGTAAAGTTTTATGGTATGATTTATTAGTTTAATACCCACATACTTTGCATAATTTTTTATGTCTCTTGTTCTTATATAAGGGAACTAGAGTACTTATCTTCCATTGATCAGATATTTTTTTCGTTTTCAATATCATGTTAAATAATTTTATAAGTCATTCAATACTTTGTTTCCCTAAGCACTTCCATATCTATATTGAAATATCATCTGGTCCAACGACTTTTCCATTGGTATCCCATATAAAGTTTGTTCTACTTCTGAAAGTTTAAATTCTACGATAAAAATTTAAGTTTTTATGCTTATTTGACCTACTTAAATTACCTAAGTTAAATTGGTCACCTAAACTTTCATTAAAAAGTTCATGAAAATACCTCTTCCACCGCTCTTTTATTTCTCTATCGTTTACTAGTACCATATTATATTCATCTTGAATACATTTTATTTAGATAAGATCTCTCATTTTCCTTTCTTTCACTTTAGCTATCTATAAATATCTCTTTCCCCTTCTTTTGTATCCAACTTTTGATATAATCGTTCAAAAGTTTCATTTTTTGCTTCATTTACTACCTTCTTAGTCTCTTTCTGGACTATTGTATATTTTTTAAGTTTTTCCTATTTTTACAAATATATAATTCCTTATAAGCTGTTTATTTTTCCTTCACTTTTTCTTATACTTTCTCATTTCACCATCAAGATTCTTTATTTAGTAGTGCATGTCCCTTTGACTCACCGAGTACACTCTTAGCTACTATTTTTAACTTTGATAGCATCTTATTCCATGTCGTATTAGAGTCACCATATATTTCACCTAATACTTATACTTCTACCTTCTCCTTAAATATATTTTTCTTTCCTTTCTTTAACTTCTATCACTTAATTTTAGGAGTTTATATATTTTCTTTTTATTAATATTATGCTTGAGGCGTATATCCAATACTACTAATCTATGTTGGGTAGTTAGACTTTCTCCAAGGATGACCTTGCAATCTTTACAAATCTTTCTATCCTTCTTCCTAACCATAAGAAAGTCAATTTGTGATTTATTATTCTCATTTTTGAACATGACTAAGTATTTCTCTCTTTTTTTTTAAAAAAAAATATATTAGCTAATATAAGGTCATATGCTATCGCAAAATCTAATATAGTCTTCCCTTCTTCATTTCTCATTCCAAATCCATACCCCCCATGTACCATCTCATATTCCTCATTTTTCACTTTGACATGCCCATTTAGATCACCTATTAAAATCATTTTATTTGGTGGAATGTTTTATAATACTTCATCTAACTCATCCCAAAACCTTGATTTTGTAGATTCATCTAATCCTACTTGTTATGCATATACGCTAATTATGTTTATAGTTCTTTCGTCATTATTATCTTAAGGGCTATAATTCTATCCCCTTTTCTAACTACGCCTGCAACGAACTATATACAATAATACCCACTCCATTTCTTGTTTTACTCTTTCCTGTGTACCATAACTTAAAACCCTAGTTCTCTATTATCTTGCCTTCTCACTTATCCATTTTGTTTCATGTACATACAAAATACTAATTCTTCTCCTAATCATCGTATCTACTACATCCATTGATTTATCGTGAGGGTTCTTATGTTCCATGTTCAAAATCTTAGACTATTAGTTTTCATATCATATTTGTTCTTATTCAACATATGGTGTAAGGACTCTTGCCTATTTAACACTGCACCCAAGTTTTTATAGAGATTAGCGGTCCTTGCCGATACGTTATAGTCGACCCTGCAATGCGAATTCTTATATATTTAGCACTACACTCGAGTTCTAGAAATGTAGCAGTCCTTGCCGAAATGTTACAGCAATGTATTTCTTTCGAGGAACAACCTAACATTAGCACAGTAGTTTAATGGATCAATTCATTAAACATTTGTCATAATTTAATGCTAGCCGGCAACCTAACCCAACTCTCTTCCTTTATCCGGGTTTGGGATCGGCCATGACTGGTTCGTCATGGACGGAGTTTTTGTCGAGATAGAAGTGGTGAAATAATGGATTCTATTTCACTTAAGCTGGATGCAGTCTTGTACAAGTAGTATTGTGTCACTTGTCTTAACTTGGTTAAAAATGAGAATAGGGATGTGAGACTCCTTTGTGGTAAGATTGTGAAAAAGCTCTCATGGGGATCTACAGAGGCTATGAATCTTTTGAAAATCTGTGTTTTCAATGATGAGAGGACTTCCCTTTTATTGGTCGTGAGCAACTGTTAACGCCCATGTACCTTGTGTCATTGCTTAACGCTGTTCTCCTGTGACAGATAACATCTATATTAGCTAGGTAAGGCTTACACGTGCGGATAAGCCCCCCTTTGACAGCGTTTGGGTTTCTGGAAACTATTATTGTATTGACATACATTCCTTATGTTGTTTATACAATGGACTAAAGAGAATGGTGTTGAAGCATGCTTTTGGGAAACATAGATCA
>JBBMJZ010301956.1:0-35557 GCA_037833815.1 Zingiber zerumbet
ACTGGAAGCTAATTTTAGAAATTAATATTTAATCGACTTTGAAACCTAGGTTGATTTGGATCAAAAGTGTTAAGTTCTGCAGGCGATCAAAGTCTAAACCTATAAGAACATATAAGTTAAACTTGGAATCAATAGTGTTAAGTTTCGCTTGCGATTCAAGTTTAATTTAAAAGAACACATGGTAGCTAGAAAAAGTTCAGGACTTGTACAAAAATTTTTGTACAAGGGAACCATTAGATTTTCTGAGTAGCAAACAACAGATTGCTCATATCAAAAAGGGGGAGATTGTAAGTATCCCGTGGTAGTTTTGATGTGATCAACCAAGTCAAGTTAGGTCCTGTTATATTTTGATATCCTTGTGTCTAAGTGTGCATGAACTTATGAGCACAAGAAGTCAAGCGAAAGACGCAGCTAGCGAGAAGGATAGCACAAGAGTGAATCAACAGGTTCAGTGCGTCTGAGAGACGAGGCACTGCTAAAGAGTACATTGGCGGATGAGAAGGAGGTGCACGACATTTCCGAGGGACGAGAAGCCGAAGCGGAAGGTTACTCTAGATGGTCGGAAGATGAGTTTGGGTGAGTCCTATTCTGGATGGCCAAAATCACCCAAGTGAGTAGAGCTAGAGCAGAAGACCCAGAGAAAAAGTCAATCGGAGGTTGACTATGCTCCAGGCGCCCGGACCTAGGGCGCCCCAGGCTCGCACTCTGGTTAAGCTGGTTAAACCTTGTCCGAGCGCCTGGACCAGAAATTTTATCGAAATGCCAGCTGTTGCGACCTGTTGTGACGAGGATAAAATTTTATCCCCCTCTAGGCGGCTGGAACCCCTCTAGGCGCTCCGATTAGGGTTATAAATACAACCCTGATCCCAAAAGCTAAAAACAACACTTGTAATCGATCCCCAATTGAGCTTAACTTTGTAGTTGTGAGCTTTGACTGTTGTAAGATGCTTCTCCACCTGAAGGAGACATTAGTGAGTTTTCAAACGATTTGTATTACATCTCCTGATTGCAAACCAAGTAAACTGCTGTGCCTTTTTTTTTCTTGTTTATTAATTAGTTTCTTTTTATAGAAGTGCTTTATTTTCAAAATTTCAAGAAAGGTGTTTGTTTTTATTGTGTAAGGCTATTCATCCCCTCTAGCCGGCAGTCATGGGACCAACACCTATAGACGACGCCAAATTTGATCATGTTTGAAAGCAGGGGAGATGATGCGCTGGCTATAGGGCGACGTCGAGGTGGTTTGTATGTTGACTAGGAGAAGACTCTAAGTTGGAAGAAAATTGCGCTAAGCGATCCTGGAGCTAAGAGCTGTGGACCTATGCACACCACAGACAAAGACAACGGGAACATTAGAGCGAGAACTAGGGAATGAGCCCCTAACGCAGGTACTCCGACGCTTAAGTTAGAACAGTAGCCCAGTGAAATAGAGAAGATGATGAATAGTAGAGCAATAGTGTAAATGAGCGAGTGTGCGAATGCGCATGCATTCATGCGTTTTTCTGGTCAATTGAGAGGACCTTTTTTTATGCCACCTCTCATAACCTCCACATTAATGAGGCGACAGAGAATGTCTGATGTTAGAGTATATCGGGTGGTGGAGTATGTATAATAGCCTTCCTATATGCAAATGAAGACTCCATTGCATGCATATGTCAGAGTAATAACATATTCCCTAACAGGTTGTTACAATTCTCTGACAATACTATCTCCTAGAGAGAGTCCGATTGGCTCTGGGCTGACTGATTGTAGACTAGGAGTCATGTTTATGTGGGGAACTAGGCCTTGGATATTTGATTAGCGCTGGTGAATGTAAGCTGAGGGTCATGCTCATGAGTGGGGAACTGAGTCCCGTAAGTTTGACCGACACTAAGGTCGGGTGGATGTAAATTGAGAGCCTTGCATTTGGAGAAGTGAGGAGCTGACCCCCTAAGGTCTGACCGACCCTTGAGCAGACTGAGTTTATGTTAGGGATTTGACATCCGCTTGGACAATATGTCTGGTCCGACTTTATGTCGGGGGTTCATCTTTCACTCGGCCGCTATACTTGAATATAGAGTTATGTCTAGCATGTCCGATCGAACTTTTGGTCCGATCGACCAAAGTACTCGGTGGTGACATTAGACTTATTTCGGCATAACATCAATATGACCCGAGAGTTGACCCTTTCTTGATTTTGACCACCACATTAGCCGACTTTCTTGATGTCGAATCCAACTTCGGGAATTCCACCTTCTATACATGATCTGATCACTTTTATATTTATGATTTTGAAAAGGTATTGTTCTTAATAATTAGACCGAGAAATAGAAGAACTTGTGTTCTAAACAGCAGTTTCTTCTACATTTGATTATAATTAAGTGGAAAGCAGACAATAGATCACGGTTGCTGCTTATTTAATTTTCACAAGTGAGACAGTGAGAGGAATGCATTGTTTCCTTAGAATCTTTAACACCAAGCTGCAAACCATAAATCTGCAGAGTACAATAGGTTAATGGAATTATTTATGCCAATAATACAAGAAGACCAGCACTGATGGGCGACAATTTTATGCCAAGCCATTCATCACTTAGCTTTAGAAAATATTTTTGTCTTTTATAATTTTATATGATCGTTGAATATCATAGAAAAAAAAAATAGTGCCAGTTGGGTGTTTGTGTAACAGATAGAGAGTATTGTAGCAGTGTACTCTGAGTGATGGTTCAGAGGCCTGAGAAGTTGGTTCTAAATCTTGATGAGACCAGTCCCTTCACTTCATCGGCTTTACCTGGGAATGCTCCAGGAAATGCAGGACAGTGAAAATGGACTTCAGGATCCATTCTACTTCAATATCTTAAATCCACATAGACCGCAATCCTATATATATAGCTTTAAATTTGTTTCTATTATCAGCCCATCAATAATAATAATAATGACAAATTTCTACCCATAAAATGTATATCCATCGAGTAACTCGACGATTAAACATCAATTAGATCATTTTATTAGACTTATATATCCACATTGACAATATGGCATAACCAGAACATATAAGTCCACCAAATGAAGAAATAGTTGCCAATAGACTATTCATTAACTAAAATTCAAGACAATTCAAAAATTAATAGCTATTACATAATAATTATTTTTTGTAAAAAATAACATTACTTAAGGAAATTAGAAATATTTCATGATTTTCTCCAAAGTAGCATGCACATCACTGGTTGTGTTGGTAGATTTGTGCTGAATAATGTACAATAATAATAAACTCGAATTCTTAGTATCAAGTCAAAGGAATAGTTTTTAGGTGGCTCAACTGAATTTTAGGTTTGCACAAACTAAATCAAATGCCAGGTGGAGGATCTTATGGATTTTTTTTGCGCCCAATTAACACTTAATTGCAATTATTATTTTACAATGTAAAATCAGAACGTGTTGGATAACTATTTTCTATCATTATCTTTAAATAAAAAATGTAGCATTTTTTTAGGATCTTAAATGACACGCGAGCAGATTGGGCTCGTCCGTTGGGAGATATTTCAGCCGCGAACGCATTCCAATCGGCGTTTTTCTCTCTCACTCTCAAAAAAGAAAAAGAAATATCTCATAAATATCTTTCCTTGTTCAATTTTGCTTTTATATAATTTCCGAAAAGGATGCGCCTTAAAGTTACCGACACGGGGCGCGCAACGGAGGGAGACACGGAGGTGAGCCTCACCGGGTCAACTGGCGTGCACCGCGGGAATGGTGTGTCGCGCTTGCACTCCTCGCCCTCGCTGTGTCGTATTCCAGTGACCTTTCCCAATCTGTATATAAAGCCCATGTAAACCCCCTTCTCTTCGCCGAGTTCTGGCGCTCCACCACTCTTCCTACTATTCTTCTTGTGCTTCAATACGCCTTGGCCGAGATATCTTCCGAATCCTCTCGCGATCCCTAATCCTCCTTCCGCTAGCGACCCCGTTTCTTCCTCGATTCTTGTGAGTTCTCGGTGGTGGGAGAAGCGATGATGGCCAGAAACCCGGAGGAGCAGGACATTGAGAGGTTGCTGGAGGAGATTCCCCGTATCCGTCATCTCGATGCCTACGATGGCGGATACGAGGTCGATTTCCGTGTCTGGGACGAGATTCTGAACGGTATCTGCTATAGCAGCGTGCCGCCGGGGCACGAGGGGGGTTCTTGCTCGGATTGGTCGTCCTCGTCGTCGAGGTCGGGGCCGGACAGCCCCTCCCTGACAGAATGGGCTCGGAAGCCTGCGGGCTGTGCCGCGATGGTGGAGAAGACCCGTTTGGTCGAGAATCTTCGCAATGTCCGTCTCGGCGCCGATCAGAAAGGTTCGGTTTTGCCTCCGACGTCGGCGCTTCATAGTCGCCCGATCGGTTCTTTCCAGTTCCAGGACAATAATCGTCCTGTGGATCGAGCATCTGAGGCATTCTTCCACCCTTTTGGATGGGATTCGCTGATGAATGCAGATGGGAACCCGTCTCTCACACAATTCCAGCGGCATTATCCTGGCGCGGCGAACTTGGTGGATCCGTTGCTCAGGAAGTCCTCATATGGAGCTGCAGAATTGGACACTGGTCGACAAATGAATCCTCACTATTGGGGAAACCATTCTGGAAATTGTGCTTCCTTCCCTAATAAACCTTATCCGATCTCTGATGTGTTTCTACAATCAGAGATGACTAGAGTAGATCCAAACTGGGATATAAATGCATCAGATGGCTTAAACTTGCCTATTCGTGCTGGACATCAACCAGTGAGAATGGCAAGGAACACGTCTGATGCTAGTTTAGCACGGGAAATGGGGCTCCATTGCACAAAAAACCAAAGGAATGCTCAGGGAACCTCTGTAAAGCGTGTGTCTCCTTTTATCAAATATGAAAATTTGATGGGTGCCAAAGGACACCTATACTTACTTGCAAAGGACCAGCATGGCTGCCGGTACTTGCAGCAGATGCTTGATGAAGGGAAGCATCAGGTTGATACGATTTTTAATGGGGTTATCAATAGCACGGTGGAGCTCATGGTCGATCCTTTCGGAAATTATCTCATGCAGAAATTGCTGGGGAAATGCAACGAAGAACAACTGATGGCGATCCTACTCATGCTTAACAAAAATCCTGCTAATGTTGTTGGAATCTCCCTAAATATTCATGGGTGAATAGTAACCTTCTCATTTCCTCTCTTTATAAAGTGCTCTATAGAGTTTATGCTCAGGACTGTGAATTTAGTATTGACTTATTCTGTCAATCATTTAAAGTTTTGTGACGTTGCCCCTCTCATGAAACTATTTGGATGTATTTCTCAGGACAAGGGCAGTACAGAAGTTGATAGATACTGTGAAAACTAAGCACCATATTTCATTGGTTACATCAGCTCTAAGACCTGGGTTTGTAAATCTTGTGAAGGATTTAAATGGAAGCCATGTTCTTCAACGTTGCTTGGAAACTTTTACAACTGAAGACAATAAGGTAGTGAGTTTCTAGTTTAGGAAAAAAATTTCTTTGTGAGTGAAATTTTTATCCTTGTAAATTATACATCTAGATGGTCCTCTTTGATAATTTGTCAATCAGTCCTTAATTGCGTAAACCTTTGACCTTTTTTTTTTAAATGCTGATCATCCTTCAATACCATTGTTAACTTGAATTATTTGGTGAAATTTATAAACTAGGACTCTAGATGCCCAATTTAATACATTTTCATCTAGTATTCTTCTCTTAGATTCATCTATCACACCCTTCAAAGCCTGGAATGCCAGAATATGAATTCCTATTCTTCTGTTTTGATTGTTAGCTAATTAGAAATATCTTTCCATACAGTTGTAACTAAAGTTCAGTGCATCTTAGAATGTAAAATCGGGACTTATATGGTTGTTTGGGTACCCTTTTTAAATTTTTATCAATATTGGACATAATATGTACTGGAATCTCTTAATATTGACCCTAGCACCATGTGAAGTTTTACATTTTTTAATCCAGGTCTTGTGAGTTGTGACCATATCTTTCCGGATTTAAGTACAGGAATTTTTTTCTAGACAAAATACAGTTAGTGTCCATTCAATAGGCTATGGCACAACCCTACCTCTTGCCCCCTTTGTTTTACTTTAGATGAAGACCTCTTGTACTGTCAATGTTCAAAAAATACCACTTCATTGTTGCCCATAGAAGGTACTTATCTGGCCTATGCACGAGTATTAAAACTACTAGAATATTGTACATTCACAGTTGTATAATGAACTAATTAACTTCTGTGGTTAAGTTTTGACCAATATATATATATATATTTTGTTTGACTGAAAATATTGGTATCTCAGTTGAAATTCTGGTATCTTTCTAACTAACTCTAGTTTGGTTATGAAGAATGTGCCCATTATATATGGTTGTGTACCTTCTACTTCTATGTTTTATTTCTTTTTTTATGAGCTTTAGTTAGCTGACTAGTTCTTTTTGATTCATTAAATACTTGAGTCTTTCTGTATACAGTTTATTTTTGATGCTGCTGCCATGTATTGTGTTGACATTGCTACTCATCGACATGGTTGCTGTGTGTTACAAAAATGCATACGTAATTTTACTGGAGAATACCAAGAAAAGTTGGTTGCAGTAGTTGCTACTAATGGCAATAAACTTGCTCAAGATCCCTATGGGTAAACATTTCACACTCTTAAATTACAACTTCTATGCCTGCAGGACTGTATATTTATCATTCCTAGACTCTTTTTCTCAGAGCCTGAGGCACTGAGCTGCTCTTTAGCACTTCATCCTCCAATTGACATGGCAATTTGATAGGTTTTGTGTATATGATAGATTGCTTGTGCTAGCTGTATTAGGAAGGTTTCTTTTAGCATGTACATGACATGCCAAACCACACAAAATGTTTGAAATTTAACTCGTGTTATCCTTAGTGTGTTAAATTGTTGATTTTTTAACATAACTAAGGAAGATATGTAACCATAATATGCTTGCTAAAATGTAAGTCTTTCCTAAAGTTCCTGAAGAACAGGATCCAAACTTGAAGTGGTTGTCTTTTATAATTTTATTTTATGCTCATCTGTTCAGACTGTTCTGCATAGGTCCTGAAGTGGGAAATGCCACTTGGGAGACAAGGCAAATTGTTTTCCTGTGTGTTATGGATCTTATGTCATGCTTTCAGTAATGATTTTATCTGCTGCCTCTGGTAGAATCTTAATTTCCTTGTTATTGAACCACTGGATTTTAGTGTCAGATTTTGTAGGTCTTCAGGTTGGACATTTGTCACATATTCTTAATATCACACTAATTGATATTCTTTTTTGACTGCTGCATTTACATTGTCCTTGTTTCTAGTTCCCCTAATCTGGATCAACTTTGGTCGAGTTTATAATTTACTATTCAGCTATCTCAGATTGATGCTCAACTTTGGACTGTGGTATTTAGCAAGAAGTAGGTTTTGATTATATTGAAACTCTCGTATCATTATTTTTTATAATTTATTTAATCTTGTGCATTAGAATTTATCTCAGCTCATCCCTCTAAGTAACGTGTTTCTTTTTTCATTTATTTAGTCTTTCTCTCTCTTCCTACTTTTACCCTAGTTGCCTTTGCTTGCCTTTTTCCAAATATTATTGTGAGGTAAGTAAGCTTTAGCTTTGATTCTGAATCATTATATTTATACTCTTCTCTTCTATTTCAGTAACTATGTTGTCCAAGCTGTGCTCGAATTGGAGAAGCCTTTTGCAATTGCAATCTTGGCATCTCAATTTCAGGGGAGATATGTCGAACTATCCACCCAAAAATTCAGCAGTAATGTGGTGGAAAGGTGCTTCTTGTACTTTGGCAAAGATTTTCCAGCTACTATCATAGATGAATTACTTTCTGTCCCACACTTTGACCAATTATTGCAACACCCTTACGCAAACTATCCCATCCAACGAGCCCTTGAATATTCCAAGGTACCTGTTAGCAATTTCCCTTATGAAATGGGACTTTGAAATGTAGCAGTTACTATCCTCTTCTCTTTACTAATAACCCATTTCCAACACAGGGCCAATCTCATGCTGCACTAGAGAAAGCCATTCGTCCTTACGCACCAACTCTGAGAACCAACCCTTACTGCAGGCAGATCTACTCAAAACTAGTGTCAAAAAAGTGATGCGCGTTTGGAGTTGGATCTGGAGTTATGTTGTAATTTTAGGTACCTTTTTCTATTTATGAAGATCTATTAACTGTAAGAATAAGTTTAATTTCTAGCAATGCGCTAGACTGGACGTCAGCTGGAGTTTTATCTTGTTCTCGTGATAGTTTGTTGCCTAGTTCAGCTTGCAGATTTTGTTGTACATGCAGGTTTAAGATCTTGTTTTTCAGATTTCAAGACAGTTATCTTTGTTATGAATAGAGAATAAGCTTTAAGAATAAGTAGGCTTAAGACCTTGTTCCTTTTAATGTTTATTTGTTTAAGAAAATAGAAAATGTAAGTTACTGGCGATCCAGGAAAACCACGAATGTAATTATGCCTTTCTAAGCTGGAGGCGTAAATTAGTAAGACTCTTCTTGGCGTTTGCTGTGGCCAATAAGTGACGGGCAATTGATCACATCCGAAATCAAATTCTTCGTTATTCCTTGACCACTAGTTTCGATCTGCCGTGGGCCTACCGCCACGGCAGCTCCATTTCCCACCGCGATAATTAAATTGTATTTTTTTCAAAAAAAAATGAGAAAAAAATGATTGAGGACACGTCACACGCCTCGTCTCAATGTGGTTATAACACCATTCGATAGGCGTGCTAAAGAGCCTCTCCAGAGCTCCGGAAATAGTCTGCCAGAAGAAGTGAGAAGCTACCGGAGACGCGTCCGGCTAGGGTAAGCAGGGCTTGTCTAACATTTGTACGCTACTCTGTTCTGTAATGCAAACCCCTTTCCCTGCTCTCGTTTTACGGGAATTTTTTTTGCTCCTTCGAGATCTTTCTTTTTTTTTTCTCTCTTTCTGCCGTTCAAGACTTGTTTGCCGTATGAATCTTGATGTCAATGTGCTGATCACGGCTTTGGTTTCGATTTTCTTGTCTGGATTTGTGGCGAAGAGATACAGGAGTTCTGTTGGGGAGCGAGAGGTCGGATCGAAAGGTTTGACCTGGAATAGAGTGATGAAGCGAAGTACGGATTGGAGCATATATGAGGTATCTTATCGTAGTAAAACTGCGCAACAAAACTGTTACTCCATTTTTTTTCCTCGATGTTGTTTAGCCGGGAAAATCAAGGTATGACCGTGGCGATATATAGAGAACCGATGCCCATCTATGCCTAATGTGTGTTATCAGTATGCTGACAGACAAAGCGAGTACTGAGAGAGATTTATAGGTGCTGAATGACAGGATTGGCCAATACATAAGAGTTAAAGATCTTAGGTTGCTTCACTGTGAAAATTTTTTTGAGGATGGGCAGGTCTGCTATTTGGTATTCTCCAAACATAGGGAGTCAGGAACAAACGTCTCCGAACTTACTTCTTTTCTTCTTGCATTTTTCTGTGAAATATCTCTTGCAACTATAGCTATGGGAGCCGGATCCATGCCTGTGCGATGGTTCTCCACACTTCTGCAAAGCAGTTCTGTGGCTGAGAACTTAGATTTCGTTCAGAAGTCAATTAAGAATCTTTGGTAGTTCATAATTGCAATAACCAAAATTGTTACAATCACGATGACAATTTTTGAGCTTCTTATTTTCTGATTTGATACGCTACTTGTCATGCTTGGATACCGGGATGTCCTCTTGTTGTTTCTGAGATAAGAGTATTTCTTATTTACCCCCACCATGTAATCGCTTGCTTACACAAGTTTAAATAGGCTTCAGATTCACACTGATAAGTTGACAACATGCTCCAACGGTTGAGAACTTCAGAACATTTATGGTAGTTCCGTTTTTTTTTTTTTCTAGTCTAAAAAGATTATACACATTCATACAAACATCTATACCTCCTAGGCAATAAATTAGACAAAACAAGCATATTAGCAATGTACAGGTAGCCTGCAGTTCAGAGAGTACTCACAAGGGAGGATTCTCACTTCTAATATTCAAAAAAGTACATTCCTAGTCGGGTGGTGGCCATTAGGTCACCTAATTTGAGATCAAACCACTGCTTGCATGTGTGTAATACCCCAATATATTTTAGTATCTATCTCTTTGAGCAACCATTGGAGATCAAACAAGAGGGTAGAAGTGTAGAAGATTCTCGGATGCCCTACCAACCGGAGAGAGAGGAAGATGAGAGATTCACCTCATTGCAGCTTCTTATATAATAGAAGAATGAGTTCTTGCTGGGATCACTGATAATGAAGGCATACTAAACAAAAGGTCTTGCAGAGACTCGTACTAAAGTCCCACACATGTATGCTACTCTTCGTAATATAACAAATGAATAACGACATCAAATTTAGTAACTATGTTGGAACCTATGATTTAATTGTTTAGTACCTGAACTATTTAAAGTTGAAGCTTTTGGCCTTTTTCACCTTTCCCATTTTGAAAAAAGATTTTTTCTTACACTCTCTATTGCATAATCTTTAGAAACATGAGAAATCATTAGGTCACTCCCACCATTGACTTCTATATCTAATTTCAAAAACCTTTAGTAGTTCAAGGGTGAGAAGATTGATCAATTTTCTTTTGCAGCTTGAAGAAGATGCTAGGAATGATTTTGACACGGAAGGTGATCATATAGTGTCTATCCAAGGATGTGAAATTTTATGCAAGCACAAGAAATCAGAACATGAAACGTATTTCAAGAAGAGCAAATATGGTAAGTTTGGTCTAAAACTATTAGTTAGAGGAATAGACAAGAATCTTGATCAATGTTCAAGACTTCTGATAAATTTTTGACACAGTTCAGAAAGAAAGAAAAGAAAAAAAGAAACTATGTTAATCTTTGTCTAAAATTGCTTTATAGAAATTGGCAAAATTCAACAAATGTCAAGTCTTCTTATACAGTGAGAAAAAAAAATACATTGAGATGGTATGGACATATTAAAAGATGACAAATAGATTATATAACAAAAAGAGTTTAATCGAAGGTGCAAAGTGGGAGGTGTATAGGTATACCAATGGAAAAATTAGTCAACACATTAAAAATGGTTTAATTAATTTGAAAATTGCTAGTAATATAGTTTTAGATAGAATGCAAAGGAGGAGTAAGATTCATGTAATCTACGCCAAATACTTAAGATCAACACAACAACTTGATGACAATGACAGTGATAATGTCTTATGCATTTGATAATATATTTTTGTTGGTAGAATGATCTCCCTTTTGCATTCTCACATATTGGAGTCCAATAGTTTTTTGAAGTATCCCATTATTTTATAGTGATCATTGGTCATTGATATATAAACTGATTCCATTGTAGGACTGGAAGCCTATCAGATCAGCGCGGAGGCTGCGATTTCTTATATAGTGATGACTTCTGCTTTTGATAATGTAATCCCTCTGGAAAATGTTCACAGCTCTGTAGCAAAAAATTTCAATTTGCATGACTGGCCTGAGATCGACAATTTTGCTGATGTTGAAAGAATGTTCAGGTAATTGAAAATATTGTTATTTTGTTAGCTGCACTTTTCTTTAGTCCTACTTGATCCATTTATAACACTGCAAACAATTTTTTGCTTTCATTGGAGAGAGCATGATTCAACATTTGGGCAAAGACATGTAAAGTGTATTGACGAGGTATCAGAGGTGCCATTCTCATCTGATATGGTTGATGGTTCAGTGCTTGGTTATCTGAATGATATCTTGGAAGAAAATTATTCGAACAGCAGCTATTTTCCTGGATTTGGTCCATCGGTAGTTTATAATATTTTGGAACTTACATTGAGTTATGATCTGTATTCCTATCCTGATCATTTGTTCATTTTATAGAAACAAAATGGCAGTCAATACTCGTCAAAAGATGCTGTAATACAAAGATGTACTGATCAGAAGATTCCAACTCCTTTTCAGTGGCTCGCAGATGATTTTTTTTCCTTTAGGACCCCTTCTAGTAGTTACATGCCCAATTTCAATTCTGATGCCAAAATGGATTACAGCCTTCCTGCAGATTTCATGCCCAAAGAACAATTGACACCATCAAGTAACAAGTTCAATAATAATGCTAATTCTACAACTCCATATGAACATCTTGCAGTTCATGTCTTGGGGCATCAGGAATCAACAGTCCCTTCAGCCTTGCTGCCAGATATCAGAATGGAAAAGCTACCTGAAACGCAGTCATATTATTCAGAGCATACAGAGGACTCCCATCATGATACACAGACTACTAAAGCTGTAGCTGAAAAGTATGATAAACTGGAAGATAGTTTAGCTAGTAGAGGTTTAAAGGCACTCAATAATGTTCTGGTTTCTAGGTTCAATTCCAAAGCAACTCAGGGGAGCTGTTTAGTTGCAGCTATGTCTTCGCATGATGTCTTTGAAGAAGCATTGGGTTTTCGGCAGCTTTGGAATGTTATGATTCAGGTATTAATTTCAGTTGGTTGGAGTTTTGAGTGAGTGGTCAAATTGGTACAAATAACTCATGTGCCAACTTGTCACTCAGCATAGTTGAACTTGACTCTGCATGGATGTTAACTGAGTAGCTGTAACATTAACACTTTTATTTCTTTTCACAGTTGAATGTTACAACTAAGTTGTGCATTAGAGACGGGCTATATCGTTTAGCAGAGAGTGCAGCACAAAGCAATATCTGCAGTGGGCACAATGAGAGTTTTGCTACAAGAGAGATGGATGCAGTAGCTATAAACAAGTATGGTTACTTTCTTGATTCCGCCTAAAATCCTTTAAATCCTGTCTCGCTTTGCTTTGCAGATCTGACCATGAAATATTAAATGATCTAAATGCTTAATAAACCTCTGCTCAGATGAATACATGTTTTCAACGGAAATTTGATCCCAGCTGAGTGTTGCAAGTTTGAATTACAATTGTGTGAGAGACCCATTTTCCCATCAGACTTGGAAATTTTGCCCATAACTTTTGCCTTCTAATCTGGATATAAAACAACTAAATCTTATGTGACCGATGTCTCAATCGGTTGAATTCAGCTCTACAGAAAAAACAACATGCCTAATATCATGTTTCTTTTGTTTTCTTTCACTAATGTTATGTTTACTTCTAGGAGAGAAGGTAGAAGAGAAATGAAGAAGTTTTAAATGAAGAGAAATGATAGAAATGAATTATTATATTTCAATTTCACTCTATTTCATTCTTCTTATTTACTTGGATGAAGTCAAAAGGAAACAAATAACATCATATACTTGGTGTTTATTAGACGTTTAAATTTTGTTGCACGCCATTTTCTTCCTGATTTGCTTAAAGATAAATCCCTCCTACTTTCATCCAACTAAGCACAGAAAATTATATTAATGGTTAGAACTTGCTTAAATAAGGGAAGTACTACCTCGAACATTAGCTGCAAGACTGACTGAATCTTACGCTGCTGGCAGAGAGAGCTCTCTACTAATTCTTTCTTCGCTGTGGTTGTTCAAGCAGGTGCAAAAAGACAATTACTGAGAATGAAAGAAATGCAACGGATCAATCTGTAGCTCACTTGCTCATTCAGAAGCCTTTGCCATTCATCAGCAGCGGTTGCTTTTAAAGCTGTTGCAGTTATTGTAAGTTGCTTTTAAAGTTGTTACTTTTAAACTTGATTCTTCAGTTATTGTAAGTTACATAAATTTCTACCTTGCCATCCTTAAGGTAGTATATACATGCTTGTTTCATACATATGAGAAAAGGAACTAGAAAAATAAATAATTTTGGCAATTGTTGTTCTCTCTTTCATGAACCCTATTATATCTTGCCCTGTGGATATTTATGTTGATATGATACTCTCTTATCATCTGTTGGTTGTACAGAAACCTTGAAATTATTAGCCAAATGATTTGATTACTTGCGATGAGATTATAATAAAATATAAACTAAAAGCTACACCTACAATGAAGTGCCGGAAACATTAACTGGAAACAAGCATATGCAAACCTCAATTTGCTCAGTCTGAAATCTGTAATGCATTGTTAAAAAGTTGAAGCCAAAAGACACAGTCCGGATCCAGTTACATTAAGTCAAGACATGATACTCAACAAAAATTAGCTCATTTTCGTTAATCGTTCTCAATTATTCCGTAGCAATAGCATAAACAAACCGAATATTCACCAATGAAGTTCATTTTTATGACCAAAAAAATCATCTTTTTTTTTTTAAAACAAAATAAAATTTGTTCAACGCTTTCGTAAAAGTGGTCTGTTTAGAGCATCTCCAATGCAAGCTTTGTAAAAGATTTGTAAAATTGAAAAATCTTATCAAAAAAACTTTTATGATTGTGTAGGTGACGTTTGGGGTTTTTAATTAAAGAGCAAGTTTGAGTTTTTAAATCTGTTTTTTTTTCTTTTGAAAATGAAGTTAGGTAATTAATGTGCATAATTGACTATTTTTCAAATAATTAAAAATAATTTTTTTGATGAAACATTTAATTATAATATTTTATTTCATAAATAGTTAATAATAATTAAAGTGGTACTTTTTTTCTTTTGAAAATAAATATATTTGAGATAAGTTAAAAAATATAGAAATGATTATAATTAAAATCATAAATTTATTAATTTAAAATTATTAAATTTATTAATTATAAATTATAAATAAATTAAATTAAAATTATAAATTAATTAAAAATATTAAATGAAAATTATATAGATATATTAAATAAAAAAATAATAAATAAAAATATGTGATGTGGAGATAATAGTAGGTGTTTATACTTGTGATGTAGCATGATGTGACATATTGAAAATTATCAAAAATCTTATTGAAAGGTTTAACCATTGGAGATGCCTTAAGAGCTTTTTATACTTGTGATGTGACATTGATGTGGTATATTGGGAACTAAAAAAAATTTATTGAAAGGTTTAATGATTGGATGCCCTTTGCTTCATGATGCTTATTGATTTATAAAAGATCAAATAAAAATATATTTTAGTTTTAATTTCAATTCGTTATCTATTTCATAAATTCTAAATTTATTAATTCTTATTTCATTTTCAAAATTAATTTTAAATTTTACTTTAATAAATTTATTTATTTAACATTAAATTTATTACGTGTAAATTATATGAAACTGCAGAAACCCTAGAGAATAAGCACTGAGCTATTCGAGTCGGAGCCCAACAAAAGTACATATCGGAGCCATCGTCCCATCGACGACGGGGAACAGACATGGGGAGCCGCCTGGGGCGACGAGTGATCCACTTCGCCAACCTGCCCATTAAGCTTCTCCTGCCGCCGCCGCCCTTCGACTACATTCGCGAGGTCGCCCTCAAGACCATCCCCTCCGCCTCCAAGATCGAGATCCGCCGCGTCCTCGAGTCCCTCTACGGCTTCGACGTCGCCCAGGTACGCACGCTCAACATGGAGGGGAAGAAGATCAAGCGCGGCGCTTTCCTGGCAGCCAAGCCCGACTACAAGAAGGCCTACGTCACCCTCCGTTCCCCTCTCTCCCTCTCCAGCGATCTCTTCCCCGTCAAGCTCATCCTCGAAGAAAAGGAGCGCGTCGCCGCCGCTGCCAAGGCCGCCGCCGCACGATCCTCCGTCGTCGAGGGGGGAGACGGCAGGGGCGAGAGCAAGCACTGGCTAGACGAGCGCCGCCGCAAGGATTACAAGGATGCTTCATTGAAGGGGTACTATGGCAAGCGTGCTGATGTTGCTCGAAGCCGTAGCGTGGGCGGTTACCATCATCGCAGTGGAGGCAGAGAAAGGGTAAAGAAGGAGAAGGAGGAGAGGAAGTTCCCGTGGAGTGGCATGAATTTGTCAGGGAAGAGGTAGTCTTCGTTTGACCAAATAAGCAATGAAGTCTGCATCTTTTTCGAATTACCCTGTTGGATTTGTGCTGATAAAACATCTTTTTTTGAATTGCCATGTTGGATATGCAAGAGTTAGTTCCTGTTGAACTCTAATAATTTCTCCTTAGGGAGATTGTTTTAGATGATAGTTATCTATCTTGTGGTCTCTTGTTGATGGTGTTGACTTATGAACTACACCGTCTACATGTTGGATTGATAGTTGATTTAATTCAAGTTTTAGAATTTCATTTTCTTTCTCTTTTATCTAGTTGATTCTTGGTCATTGAATGATTGTTTGTGTTCAAGTGATTAAATACGCTATAGTGATAGCCTGAGTTTTTTGATTGCTACCTCAGATGTTCAATTCTCACATTCCTCCTAAGCATCCCTGGTTAAAGTGAAAGAATGTTGGTTATGAATAAACTATTTGCATTGCATGGTTTAATAGTCAGGCATAACATAATATATCCTTAAATCAAGTGTTGGCTGATTTTTAAATTGTGACATTAGTTGGAAAACATGAGGCAAGTGGAAATTTTATGGTTTAGACGGAATAGTTTGTTGCACTCTCTCTAAAAATTCTGAGATGTGATGAATAATATTTTTGGAATGTGACAGGTAAAATGGCATTTGTGCTGATGATTTTCTGGTCCTTAGTTCTCTAATTTTGCTACATTTAGTCCTGCTCATCTTGTGAATCACATGATTACTGGAGATATGAAGCAATCTCCTGGGTTATCAATCCTAATGTTTATTATAATTTGATTTATTTCCCCCTACAAGTACGGGAAAAGCTTTGATGGTCTATTGAAATCTATTTGAGGAAAGCATATAGCAGTCTTAATTGTGCAAAATTTTGTCACACTGTTACTTTTCACTGCGACCTCAACATGGAGGAACTAATTGCATTATCAGGAACCTGTTGACCCTTATCATCCCTTTGCCAAGTATGTTGGCATATGAGCAGATTCTGCCATATTTTTGATGGTAAGTGGACATGATTCAAGTTTTTGATTTAAAGTTTTTATTTTCATTTCCTTTTCTACAGCATGGTTCTCAAATATGTGTTTATATATGATGAATTATTGTAGATGCACAGTGCATAATAATCATATGATTTCCTAATTGCTATACAAGTGTTAAGATTCACTATTCCTCTTGAGCATTATTAGTTATTTGAAGTAAAGTCTTGGTCGATAGAGGAATTTGTATTGGCTATGGACACGAGTTATGGTCTAATGTCTTGAGCTAGTGTGGCATACTGATATGTATAAATAGAACATGCTCGCTTCCTTATATATTGTGAACTTTTATTAGAAGTGAAGAGTTGATGATTTAGTTAGCATTGATTACATGGTTTAAAAACCCTAATTGGACTGCTAGATTGGCCACTCAAGCAGATCGTGAAGATAACTGTATAAAGGTGTGGTTTGTAAGTGCAGCTAAAAGAGACTTTATTTGCTTCATTTGAACCAAGTTCGATTTAACCAACTTGACTTAAAATCTTAAGCTACAATATTCGTAGCTTGTAACCAGGGTCGGTCTTGACTTTTGGGGGCCCTTGGCAATGATAAGAGGTCCAGGACGATTTTAGTACCAGGATAATTTGAAGGACATCATGTATACTTGTATTATTTTGCACAACATGATTATTGAGAATGAGGGAGATGCAGTAGTCAATTGGTCGGACGATAAAGGAGATCCTCAAGTATAAATATTTCAAAGCTCCACTCAAGAATTTCAAGCATACATCCGCAGAAATTACGAGCTACGTGATAATCAACTATATCATCAACTTCGAGCCAACTTAGTTGAGTATAGCTGGGCACGCTATAATTGTAATCAGTGAAAAAATAATTTATTAATTATGATATATGTATTGTGATATTTATGTAATTTTTTTAATTATGAAAGTTATTTTATGTTAGTAATTTATGAATTTACATTTTATTAAAATTTAATTATATAAAATGTAAATACGAAGAAGAGATAATAAAATATATATAATGAAAAGTGAGGGACCCATGAACAAGTTGTTGAGAGGTTTTTTAATAGTGGAGAGGGGTGTGAGGTTTTTAGCTTTTGATGTGACACAAATATAGTAACGAAGGAGCTCTCAATGGGCTCTAGCCACTATGAATACTCTAATTTCAAGTACTAATTTAGATAGTGATAAACACTTCGAATATTAATAATATGAATACTATTCGTGCATAAATACCTGTCTACGGTTGTTGATTAATATTCATTGATAGGTTTTGTATTATATGATTTGACGTATTGAAAATTCATATTAATAATGTTTAGTTAAAATTTTATATTCAAAATGCCCTTATCATATGTGATGCAATTTTTTTTTAAGGCGCCCCTCCACTGTCCGTCCTAAGAGACCGAGGAAGGTAAATACGGAGCAGTTTTTTTAATGGAAGGAGGGAATGAACTCTAACAAAATTAAATTTATCATTCCAACTATACCTGTGCGAGGCAAAATACCTTTGTCAATTATCATAGTTTTGATATATGTTTGTTTATTTGGTTTGTGTTTTTATTTCCTAGCCACCTTTTCTTCGTATTCAATTAAAATACTAAAAAAAACAATATGAAATATTTGCTGGTGATTTTTAAATAGAAGGGTTGGAACATCCCCACATCTATTTCTTTATAATACTTTTAAAATTTAAAATAAATTATTACTTTATTAAATTTAGACAACTATATGATTATATTATTCTAAATTTTTTATTATCATTATTTTTATTATTTTCTTTCTCACTTTCACTTTTTTATTATTTATTCTCTTAATATTTACCTTTTATTATCCAAGAAAAGTAATAAAAAATTAGGGAATAAATATTATGATTGCAGTTATTTACTATGGTAAGAAGATAAAAGTCGAAATAAATACAAGATTTTAAGTTTAAAATGGTGTATTTGAATTAATTTATGATATGACAATCTACAGAATAATATATTTACAAGGAGATCGCGTCCAATTTCCTCTTTCTAAGAATACTTTCCCTAAAATGTAGATAAAGCGGATAAGGAAGGACATAAGTGCGAATTCGCAAATTCTTTGGACATAGCGACCAAAGAATTTTGGAGACAGGGATTATCACTCCTCTCACATGTTGCCATCACATACATGTAAACGATAAATTATTATTCCCCCCTTTCTCACTCTCTCTCTCCAATTCTGCCTTCCCCTCCTCCTCCATCTCCCACACGGCAGTTCGATCCGCCGTCCGTGTCCTCCGCCTATCCGTTTGCCGGGTCACGGCAACGGTTTCTTGACGCCGTGAAGGGACGGAATATCGAACGCTTGAAATTGTGACGCCAAGGTCACGGGCGCTGCGAAGATCAACGCATCGTCTTCCTCACCCCCTTTCCCTTTCGTCACAGCGCCATCTCCACTCGAAGTGAAAAAGAAAAATCGATTCCTTTCGTAGATTCCTCCCGTCTCACGCAAATTTATCCTTTTGGAAAGATTTGTCGATTGATCGCGTTGCTAAGCTCCTGGACTGCTGCGATTCAACGGTGCTTCTGCCTCGGCGGGCGATCGACTCTAGCGATTCCGATTCTGATGCTGGAAGCGGTGGGGTTTTGGAATTAGGTCCCATACACTGAAGTTCCTTGTGAATAATTGATGGCGGAGATGAGGCGGTTCTCGTTGACTCCTCAATTGGGTGAGAATTTATTTATTTGTTTTTTCATTCTTTTGAGTTTTCTATATGTCGTGCGCCCGGGGTCGCTGTTTCTCTTATTTGTGATATATCCCGGGGAAAATGTTTTTAATATTTACTTGCTGGATTTAGTTTGTTGCGTATTTTTCTTTCTCGCTCTCAATAGTTGGAGATACAGATTGTTTCTCACATAGTTGGGGAACACAACCTGTTTTATTGTCGTGGGAATCTCCTTCGTGTGACTTCTTTGCGAAATTTTGAGGTGATTCAACTTATGAGATGATTGTTATACAAGTTTTTTTCCAGAAAATATGAATTTTAGTCAAATTTTCTTCTCTTTACACAAATTTCTATTTTGTTAAAGAAAGGGTACTTTTTTGAGCGTTCAATAGGTTTGAATGATTAGTGCATCCGTCCACTGTTTGTACTCTAGTAGTTTGACCTGAATATTCAGCAGATATCTGTTCGTTCTATGTAGGTATAAAATTCTTGACATAGATTTGGATTTATTTTATTTATTTTATTTCAAGTTTTAAACATGTGCCCCCAAGTTCATTTGCTCTATGAAATTTGCTTATTTATTAAGGGAAATAAAAATAAAATGGTGCTTAATATTATTTATCTGAACCATTGAAACAACACTTCAATTTATTTTTTTTATCATAGGGATGCCCCTATTCCCAAATCACCACTCCTATTTGCCAACGTGGAGCACCTGAATCAATGCCCCTCTTATTTGCCAGTGTCAAACTTTCAAAATGGTGCCCCTCATATCCAAATCGACATTCGTTGTGTGCAAGGAGGTTGTGGCCGCCATGCATGAGATTGCAACCACCATACACAAGGTCACAACTTCTACATGTGAGGTCACACATGCCACACATGAGGTCACTACTGTCATACGATGTCTCTATCCCCACACGTGAGTTTGTGGTCAACATGCACAAGGTTGCGGCCATCACATAGCTATCACATAAGGTCCTTTGCAACTATGCCTTTTGCCGCTAGTTTGGGTGCTTGATGTTGGCATGTCCAAGGTGAAGGTAAAGGAGCTGGCGCTGTAGTCAAAGGAGGGGATCAACAGGTGTGGATGAGGGCTAGACTCCTGCATGGGGTGGGGAAATTTAGGAAGATCACCCTTGTTATAAAATCAAAATGAGACACCTTTTTGATGTTTTAGATAAAAAGCAATACCCCTTTGATTTTTGCCCAATTTACTACATACGTTTTTTTTTTGACAGTCTAAATACTCCTTATTTGCTTATCTGGACTATTCTTATATATGAACAGATATGGAGCAAATACTTTTGGAAGCACAACATCGCTGGTTACGTCCAGCTGAAATTTGTGAAATACTCCGGAACCATCAGAATTTTCGTATTGCACCGGAACCACCAAATAAGCCATCTAGTATAATCCTCTGCTGTTAATTACTGAAAAATGCGTTTTTTTCCCCTTCTAGGTTAACTTGAATAATTGGTAGTTGTATTTGTTTTCAAATTTCTTGTGTATTTGTTTCTTTTGCAAGAACAACAAGTGTATCATGTTTTTGTTCCAGGTGGATCTCTTTTTCTTTTTGATCGTAAAGTACTGAGATATTTTAGGAAGGATGGCCATAATTGGAGAAAGAAAAAAGATGGGAAGACTGTGAGAGAAGCTCATGAGAGGCTGAAAGTAAGTGATAGTGGTCAGGCATGCAATGTAGTTCATTAGTTGGCCTCTAACAGAGCCTCTTTTTGCTCATGTACTTATGAAATTTTAACACCTCATAGTATGTGACATATTATTTTTGACCTATACGCAACCTATTATTTGATCTTCAATCTGACAACATTTACCTAAAGGTTGTCATTATTCATGTTCTTGTTATAGGATCTGGTGCATTGTTGGTATCTTTGCTTTGAATATAAAATTTTGACACCTGATTAAACTATATGAAATTTAGGTGAAAGTAATGAATTTTCTCCCTGATTGAATACATCTTTGTTTCTAAATTTGTGTTTCAGTCATTATTTAAGATTGCTATAGAGTTGAGTCTTGTATCATTTCATTATGGGACTTAATTTCAGGCAGGAAGTATTGATGTGCTTCATTGCTACTATGCTCATGGAGAAGAGAATGAAAATTTCCAAAGACGAAGTTATTGGATGCTGGAAGAGTGAGTTGTAGCACAAACCTTCCTTTCTTTAATACGCTTTCCTCTTTAGTGATTATTTTTAGTCTTTCATCTTTTAATGATTGCACTTATCATAGCATTTTAATTTTACTTTAGTCCATGTGGTATATTGTGAAATGCACTTGATCTAAATACATGATACTGGATTTATATCTATAAATACTAAATGTTTCTGTTATTTCCATATTATGTTTTGTCCAAGCATCAATATACTTATGTACACTTAGGATGAATCCCCAAAATTCTTAAGTGGGCTCTAGGCAATCATAAGTTGCAACATAACAGTGGGCCATCATAGCGATTCCTTTTTATATCTGTTTCAGTATACAATACACAATGTTGAAAAGGATGTAGATGTCAGAACGTGCAGTAAGCAATAAATGTAATCCTACCATAGTTGATAGACAATCTTTCACCTGGAAAGATGTTGAACTTGTAGATTGGCAGGGCATAACTTTGTTGGTCAAGAAAAGAACATCCATGCAATCTTCTATGTTTGACAACACTATAAGGCTAAACTGAACCTTAATAAAATATAAGAACAGCATGCTAACTTGACATCACCAAATCAACATTTTAAATACACTAATATATTACCTTTGTGAATTTGGTAATCTTTTTTAAATAATTAATTATATTGATTAAAAAGAGTTTGTATCACTTGTTTCAAAGAATATGATCGTCAATATGGGGTTGCGTCGGCTTTGAAATTTATAAATGAGCATATTCTTTGAATATAATATTTTAATGGTTCAGGATAAATCAGGGTTCAAGATAGAAAAATTAATCAAAGATAGTGTAACAATTAATTGTAATGTCATTAATATAATTTAGTTGTGGTCATAATTATATTTTATTTATCAGTAAACATAGTTGTTTTATTTTTTTTTTACGGATAACTAAAAAATGTCAATGTGCCAGAGATTAGGTGCGAAGATGGCTAAGTGAAGATACAAGAAAGAATAAAAAAATATTGATTTCTGAGACCAATTAGGTGTTGATTCAATTGATGATAATATGAAAAAATATGTTTCTTGAAGGAAAATTTATCATGACATGAAAGATGACAGATATAACTAAAGCAGAATCATGTTTCTCAAAAGTAAAAAAGAAAAGTTCTCATGTAATTTTGATCACAAACAATTCTTCTAACCTATGTTTATTTGTAATGTCAAAATGCATGATTACTTGTTTGTTTATTTTGCAAAAAAACATAATTACTGAATATCTTTTTCTTGATGTATCTTTTATTTCAGGGACTTAATGCACATTGTTCTCGTTCACTATCTTGAAGTCAAGGTTGTAATTAACTTCATCTAATTGTTGCCTTTAGATTACTTTGTTGTTGTTTTTTTTTTATTATTTTTATAAATGTCCTTTTCTTGATTATTGTTTACCCTTGTTAAATATCTATCATAGTGGCGTTTTCATAAGACCTGTATCTTTACTTTATTAATTGTGGATATAGGAGACTTTTTTTTTGACACAAGGTAAGTAAACACATGTATTCTGGAAAAGCTATGTATAAGTATGTCCTGAATTACCTCCCTTCAACAAAAACTCTCAACTATGAGCTATACCTTTTGCAAGGAAACTATATATAACAGTCTATACAGAAGGAAGGATTGAAAATAAAAAATCAGCAAGTTCATCATTAACTATATGTGAAGGTCTGTAGGAATCAGCAACTTTGCAGCACATTAAACTTTCAGTTTCTATGGAAGCACCTAAAATCCAGCTTCAAACAGATCGAACATTCAGCTTTTCTGTCTCGGATAGTGTGGTTATTGTTGTGCACAAACAGATATATGTAGCCACAGCTTGGTCATTTCAGACATCTCATTCAGCAAGCATCTTTTTTATTTTATATTCTGCAAGCATCTTTTGAAGGCTTAGGCTACAGGCATAACTAACCCGTATGGGTTTAGAACTGCCCCATTTAACTTTGGCAACTCATGTCTAGAAGAAGAGCATATAGCTTAAATAAAACTAGTTCCATATAACAAAGGAAAACCATGTCAATATGATCAATGTATATAATTCCCATTGATTGATCCAGAGTGTAGTCTTCTCTTTATGCCTAGTTAATCAATTACATGATTTTTCAAGTTAATTAACAATATGATAATTTTACTAATCCATGCGCATGATATTTTCAACAATATATCATTAGATACTCCATTAAATTAATCACAAAGAATTATATCTATCATTTACAATTTGATTTTGTACTACAAACTCTTATCATGGGGTTGTCACTTAGTTGGACTAAGTTGATGGGGCTTGTTGAGAGAGCAATAGGCTTCTTACTCCCGGTAGTTAATCAAGGTGATCCTTTGCAGTTTGGGTTGTATTAGGCTTTCTCGGGCTTCCACACTTTTTATTTCATACCTAGTTATCTTCATCTTTCTTTACATTTTAATCTTCATCTGGATGTATACTTGTATATATAAGTTGTTATTTGCTAATGATTGATTTGTGAGTATTTTCATATGCCATAAATTATAGTGAATGCATTTCCAGGGTTGAGGAATTTGAAAATTCACTAATGAAAACGAATTCTACTACCAGTGCAGCACAAATAATTCAAAGGAACCTTCCTGTTGGTTCCTTGAATATAGTCATTATGTTTCTTTCTACTATGAAATAATGCATAGCTGCTCATTTGATGATTATCATTTCATTTTTGTTCTTCATAATTATCCAGGGTCATAAACCAAACTTCAGCCGGTCTAGAGATTCTGAAGAAACTCCCCCAGTTAATCCTATAGATAGTCCTGTTCGTTCAAATTCTATCATAAGTTACAGTCAGATGCCTTCCCAAGCAACTGATGCTGAGAGCCACAACAGTGCGCTTACATCAGAATATGAGGATACTGAATCAGGTATAATAAGCCAAAAATTTGAGCTGTTATGCATCATCTTATAGGTAGTATAGATTTGCTGATTTGTACTTCAATCATGCACTTTTTCTTTCAGTGTTTCTAAAGCGAAATTCGATGCAGCAGATAATTATCAAACAAGTTCCAGATACCACACTTTCACTAAGATGCAGCAGTATGGTGCTGGACAACTGATGAGCGCTCAATTCTTGGACCCTTGTGTTCCAGATCCTTCCATGGATAGTCATAGTAAGCATGAGTTTTTTCAACATGTTTTGGTTAGATAATCTAGGGAAAACTTCTGAGCAAAACACTGTCCAAAACCTTCCAGGCAGTTTTCAGGTAATAGATAATAAACAATGTCATTCTGTTCAAGAGAATATGTTGGATGAAATAGACCTTCGATTAGCATTCAAGGGGTCTAAATTACAGCTTGATCCAACACCATGGGATGAAGTCTTGGGACACAGTGCCAGAACATTAGAGATGCCAAGTTTTCAGTCATCACTTCGTTTTACAGAGCCTGTAATGGGGGAAAGCGACAGTAGAGTTGAACTTTCAACATATGGGAATCCATATGCTGAAAATCTTAGCAACAACCAAGATGTATCAGCTTTGTTGGGTAAAGCATGGCAGGTACTTTCTCTATTATCTTTGTTTTCCTATCTGTGATTATTTAGTATGTATTAATGGGCTTTATGTACTATGTGCTCCTTGTATGCATATCCTCCTCTTGAAAATTTATTGTCAATTTATTTCCCTTGGCTTTTCTGCTGTTGAGAAGTTCAAACATATAGGCAGTTCCCCTGGCTGATAAAATGACTGATTTTTTTAGGTCCTGTTGCAGATTTCCACTGCAGCTTTTGTGAACCCCAAAGTTTTGTAGGCATTATTATGGCTGATATTAATGTCTGATTTTTAGTATTTCTATCGCAGCTTTCAACTGTTGACTCAGATTCAGTTGTTATACCAAACATTAATGTGGATAATGGGACATCTGTGGATGGAAATGCTGACGGCACTCCCCTTTTGAAGCAAATATCATTGGACTTCTCCAGTTTAGAAGGAGAAGGCCTAAAAAAGTATGATAGCTTCTCAAAATGGATGAGCAAAGAACTAGGAGAAGTTGATGAATCACATACAAAATCCAATTCTGGAGCCTACTGGAGTGCTGTTGGCAGTGACAATGTAGCTGAAGATGCTAGTATTTCAAATCATGAGCATTTAGATGCATATATAATGCCCTCACTTTCACAAGATCAGCTTTTCAGTATAATTGATTTCTCTCCAAACTGGGCATATGCTGGCTCTGAAACTAAGGTATTTCTAAGTTCTAACACAAAGGCTGTCTATTTAGTTCATTACTTAGTTAATGTGTTGAGGTCTGGACACGTACATGTGTCCTCTACCTGATTAAGCCATATCATGGTTTTAGTTTTGGAAGTGCACTTATTTTCATCCCTTTGTCATTCTTTATGAAGGTTTTAATTACTGGGACATTCTTGAAGAATAAAGATTTTGGAAAATGTAAATGGTCATGCATGTTTGGGGAAGTGGAAGTTTCAGCTGAGGTTGTTGGAGATGGAATTCTTCGTTGCCATGCTCCGCCATACAAATCTGGGAGGGTTCCTTTTTATGTTACCTGTTCCAACAGGTTGGCTTGTAGTGAAGTGAGGGAATTTGAATTTCGTGACTGTGATTCCTCCTGTGTGGAGAATATGAATTCTGGAAGTAATAAATCAACTGAAATAAATCTTCTTATCCGTCTTGATAAGCTGCTGACTCTAGGACCACTAGATTGCCAAAAGGATGCAGAGATCCGTGCAGAGAAAGTTGAATTAAGAAGTAAGATAAGTGCAATGATGGAAGGTGTTGATGAGTGGTCAACTCTGCTTAAGATGAGTAAAGAAAAGAGCTTCTCTGTTGATAATGCAAAGGATCAATTACTTGAGGCTTTATTGCGTGAAAAATTGCATGCTTGGCTTCTACAAAAAGTGTCTGAAGATATCAAAGGCCCAAATGTGTGGGATGAGGAAGGGCAAGGCGTCTTGCATTTAGCAGCTGCCCTTGGTTATGATTGGGCTATAAAACCAACAGTGACTGCTGGTGTAAATATCAATTTCAGAGATACACACGGGTGGACTGCCCTTCACTGGGCAGCATCTTGTGGCAGGTTAGTAACTTATATATATATATATTATGTGACTAGTTGTTGTTATTTGCCTACCATTAGCAACTGCAATACTTGTTTTCTAATGTTTTAGGGAGCGTACAATTTGTGCCCTTGTTGCAATGGGTGCAGGACCTGGTTTATTGACAGATCCTACCCCTGAGTTTCCTTCTGGAAGAACACCTGCAGATTTAGCATCTGCAAATGGCCACAAAGGCATTGCTGGATTTCTTGCAGAGTCATCTTTGACTAGCCATCTTTCTGTTCTCACTATAGACCCAAAGGCTAGTGATTCAGACTTTACTAGCTTCATAGGTGATGAAGATGTTTCTCAACCCAATGCCCCTGAGGTTGTTGATGGAGACACCCAGGCTGAACTGTCATTGAAGGACTCACTGAGTGCTGTTCGCAATGCTTCTCAGGCTGCAGCTCGCATCTATCAAGTTTTTAGAATGCATTCATTTCACAGGAAGAAATTTGCTGAGTATGGAGATGACAACACTGAAATATCAGAGGAGCATGCAATTTCCCTCCTAACAGTCAAGTCACAGAACTCAGGATTGTATGAGCATGATGCTGCCATTCGTATACAAAACAAGTTCAGAGGATGGAAAAGGAGAAAAGAGTTCTTAATTACTAGGCAACGGATAGTCAAGATCCAGGTCTGTTCTCCTTTATTGATCACATTGCTCTTGCATTTTGTACACGTGGAATTTCTGCTATTATTTCTTTCTTATTATCATTGTGGTTCAATTTGTTCTCTCCATTTTCACTATTAGCAATGCATAAGAAAAGGAAGGACATGAGTGTCTTGTTAGAAAGAATTTTAGATACCTTGGATCTATTATTCAACAAAAACTTGATAATAATGAAGATATCTTTAGTAATATAAAGAATGAATGGTCAGATATGGAGAGTTTCTAGAGTTTTGTGTTGTCATGATGGTTCTTGGTTTAGTTTATGAATTAAATTGTTGAGATTTTAGAAAACAATGCATATAGTTAGGGTGAAGATGTTAAGATAGAATATGTAAGCTTATCATAGATGACGAAGTAAGGAATAATCTATCTAAGAGTGATATCTTGTATTTATAGCTCCTTTAGTTGCAAAAAAGAGAGAGAGAATAGATTAAAATGGTGGTACAAATATGTTTAAATAGTCTCAATTTAGTTAATAGTTTGACCAGTAGAATCAATTTGAGTTGAAACTATTATGGGTTGAGGGAGACAAAATAAATCTAGTTATCAAAATTTAAAATGATTTAGCAATACCTTGATAAAGTTCAATTGAGGGATAATATAGGCCCCCAAACATAGTGCAGTGGCAAGGAGTTCCACAAACTAACCAAGCACTCACGGTTCGAATCCTAGGTATGGAGCACTGAAAGACATTTTCCTCCAATGAAAAATTTGCGATATTGGTTGGGCGAGGAGCCGCTTGCGCTTCCGGATTTATCTAGTGAGCGAAAGGGGGGAAGGCCCACCTCCAGGATTAGTTGTTTCGGTAAGTGTTTAGATACTTGGATTATTAAAAAAAATAGAGGGATAATATAATTCATGATGATGATGGCCCAATTTAGAAATAATTTAATGGGTTTGAATATTGTTAGCAATACCTTGTATAGAGTCCATGGAGGCATAATTTCCATGACTGACCCAATAGCTGTGATTGATTATCATCATCATTATCTTCATGATGCTATAAATTAGAAGTAATTTAATAAATTTAAATATGATTATCAGTACCTTGTATAGAGCTTGATGATGAGGATGATAAAATAATTTACTCAACTGAATGTGATGATTATGACGATGACATTGCTTGCAATCAATAGCCATTAAACTTGGCAGACTCCAAGTAGGCATGGTGTGGTAACCAAGATGTCTAAGCAATAACTTGCCTTTGTAGATGCTTGGTCAACAAAACTTCTCAATACATAAAACCACAAGAAAAATAAACTTGCATCATTAATATAAGTACTTGTATTACTGATGACAAATAAACTAATAAACGACAGATTAACTCTAAAGTTCTTTTTAACTAGCAATAAGTGAAAGTGACACTAACATTGACTTATAAAGAAAATAATACCAAGTATGTAATAAGAAATAAATGATAATGGAGAACATAAAATTCAAAAAACTATGAAATATGTTGCAAAGTGTCCTTAGAGCGTCCACCTAACATTTGCCAAACTTTAAGCTACCGAAACCTAGAGTAGCTTCCACTTGTGGTCTTGAAGTAGCAAATAAAAAAATCAGCAGTGAAAACTCATCAAGTCAAGAAATTTGATGAATGAAAATATAAGATATAACATCAAATATACCATGTCATGCCATGAATTATAAAATAAATAACTACTAACTACTAGAACATATCATACACCGGTGCACTGCTAATCACCAATCAATGAGTGAATTTGGACCCATCTAATGGGCATAAATCCATACACTCTCTCATTTTGCGGTAGAGGGTGGTGCATGCTATTCTCCACCACATGCACGACTTCCAAATGTTGCCTAAGCATGGTGCATTCAACATATCACTTTAGTTGACAGGCCAAGCACAAACGAGGTGATAATAAACCTGTGTATACAGTGTTATATGGTCTATCATCCTCCTATTTGGCCTAAGGTGTTATCCAAAATATGGCATCTGCTATATTAGTTGCATCCATTAGAAATATCATTTAACCATCAAGTTCTAGACTGGGCTAGCATGTTAACACCAAGTTAACAATAGCTAACCAACATGAACAACATAATGCTTATATACTAACAAAACAACATTTTATAAAGAAACATGCAATCCAACACAAACAACTTACATGCTTAACTAACATGATGTACATGTACAATAGGAGTACAATAAACTAGTAGGCATATAATAAGTTACCATCGTGACTCACCACAAATTTATAAGGGGACAAGGTGCTACTGCTCAGGAAAAGAATGATTCAATTGCAACTGCTGTGCCTGATGTGAATTGGTGTTTAATGTAGCTGCTGTCATTGGATGACAGAGGGATGACAATATCAAGCTACAGTGTGGACGTGTAATGGCATTGAGCAGTGGTAGGTTCTTGCAGTTGCATGACAATGTTGGCTGCATGCACGAGAATCCGGCGTGGTTGAGCGGTTGGTATTGTGCACCAGGGTGCTATGGCACTGGGCTGTGAGCAAGAATGCACGATGAGTAGTAGGCAGGGTGCAGGTGCAGGTGCAGGTGCTATGCCAGGCTAGCCGATGTAGGTTTGTTGGAGGGTGGCATTGGTGAAGCAACTAGTAGAAGCAGGAGGCGATATTCCATGGACAAAGGAGGAGTTGGCTTTAAGTGCGAGTGCAATTAGGGTTAGGTAAAGAATTACGGAGTATAAATAATATTAATACCTCAAATCTAATCCCAATTTAATTAATCTATTGAACTGGTTCATTTTGGTTCAATCATAAACCTCCAATTTAAATCTGGTTTAAGTCCCCTTTTCGATCCCTCATTTGAGTCCCTTTCGAGCCCACCAAACCATGATACTAACCATCAAGTTTAACATCCAACTAACTGCTAACCACAAAATGAGGTTACTAGATCAACTTTAAATCCCTAAATTAAATAATTTTTATTTTGTTCCAGAATATAGCAAAACTACCATGTCCCAAATGCACCATCAACATGCTTTCATTATATTCGTCACATTCACAAAGTATTCATATATCTACAGGAAATATGTGCATGCACTTGTTCTTGCAGAAATTGACTGAAGCTTAATTGACTACTATCTTTTGACTTCTAATCTGCAGAGAAATTATATGCTATCATCTGGGAACATTGATGAATCAATATGTGCTAGAGAATCATTGTAGGCCTGCACTCTTGCATTATCCAAAAGAATTAAAAGAAAAGAGAAAAGCTATCTAATTTGCCTTAATGTCAGCTAAGCATCTTTATGAGTGCCATTGCTTGCCAACTCATTTGTTTTATCCCTGATAGCTTACTCTTGGAGGTTATAGATGTGGAGAAATCTGGGTGTCTTCAATGGGGATCTCATGACCTCACTTATATTGCAATCTGATTCGAATACATTGTTGCACACCCTATCCTAGTGTTGTCACCTCTCAGTGGACAGACCTTTGATTGGCTAAGTTTTCCTTGTTAAGGTTTGAAATCTCATTTTACACAATGAGCATGATTAGGCTATACCGGTCTCAGTATAATTCAGGACAGTTAAAAGTGTGGAGCGCAAGTTATTAACTGGTATCTGAACTTATGCTGCAAGATAAAGGCTCAATGGCTGAACAGCAGTTTTGGTGACGGTAACTCTTTTTTGTCAGGAAGTCTTTCTAACCAAACAATCTGTCTTACCAAATTATATTTTATTTTTTCCTTTTTAAATATACATGGATACATGGAGGATTGGTCCCTTAACAGAAGGATTTACTTTGAATGTCTAACCGCATGGGATACAAGTCTCAGCAAAATCTTAAATTATTTAGTGAATATTTCAGAGAAGTTATCCTATTTAGAATATGATTTTCTTTGCTCTACAATTTTGTGCCAATTAACTAAGGACTTTTAATGAGGTTGTCCTTGGTTTCACAATAATTTAGAGTATCCTTGGTCGTGCATGACTGCCAATTTGTTTTGTTTAGACGTGTTTTCTTTGTTTTTGCTTTATTGGAAAACAATGATCATTAGCTCGACAAAGACTAATCAGAGCATTCTGATTTAGTATATAAATATATAAGAATTTTTTACAAGTTTCTGAATCTTTAAGTGTAAGATATTTTTCTTGGTTATATGTTTATTTTCTTTGTATTGATGAATAGGCTCATGTACGCGGTCATCAAGTGAGGAAACGGTACAAAAAAATTGTGTGGACAGTAGGAATTTTAGAGAAAGTCATACTGAGATGGAGGCGTAAAGGAAGTGGGCTACGTGGCTTTCGATCTGAAGCCGCTTTGGAGGGCACTAGCATGCAATGCCAACCAGCTAAAGAGGATGAGTATGATTTCCTGCATGTAGGTAGAAAACAGACGGAGGCTAGGCTGGAGAAGGCACTTGCGAGGGTTAAGTCCATGGTCCAATATCCAGAAGCTAGAGATCAGTACCGAAGGCTTTTAAATGTGGTTTCGGAAATCCAAGAATCCAAGGTAACTCTTTGTTACTGGTACTTAGATTAGTTCTATTAAAGCCCTCCCAATTGTAAATTTTCTTTGTTATTAACTCTTCGAGTTTTTGTGGGTATTTAAACATAGCCTGTCTTTTAGGATCATCGGGCCTCTATATTTCTCTCTAATACGTGGAACATTTCCTTCATTCTCTTTGTGATGACTAGCACACTCCATACCTTCTTTTGAGGTTCTCGAACACTGTGTCTACTTGAGAGGAAGGTACTCCAAACCGAGGGAATGGATGTGATAAAGCAACCATTTCCCTTGTCTACATGGGTGGAAGAATAAAAAGCTAGAGAAAAGAAAGGAACAATTTAGCTCTCTTTTCCATATTTTCAGTTGCTTCTAAAAGTGAGTGAAATAGAGGAGAATAAGTGAAGAAGTATTGAAAAGACTAGTTTAACCTTGCGTGTTTGGGAATGACAAGATTACAGAGTTAAAATTGTCAATGTTCTCTCAATTCTCCTCCTTTCCTCTTCTTTCAAGTAGACAAAACAAGAAGAGCCCTTGCTTCTCTCATCCTTTGCTCTTCCCATCCATAATTCTCTTCATTTCTTTCTCTTTTTTTTTTTAACTTTCTTCCACAGCAATGAGACTTCACCCGTGGCATTTTAAAATCGTATGTTGCTTGCATTAACTAATTAACGATGAGTCTTCGACATTGTTTTGTCTCTCTATTCTTCATTACATTCCCATCAAAGTTCAACCTAACTTAGTGTGAATAAATCTACTTGCACTTCATTGAGCACAATCCTTACAATGCTCCTGAGTGATGGCTTTTTGAGATCATTGTTTCTATAGGTCCCTCATTAAGCAGTGAAACTCCGTTTGTCCAAAATTTGTTTTGATCAGGTTGGAATGCCAATGGATGGAATGTGGATATTTCTGATCCATGCTCCAACTGAAAACTCGGAATTATGTAATATGATGGCCAATTCTAAATATACTGGTTGGAATTCTTTAAGTTCTATTCCGACATAGGGGTGTTCAACTGAGAGATTAACAATATTTGTTAGAGCAATTTGGATTATGTGGCTTGTGCAATTTCAGGATCAAAATATTTAACCCTTCCAGGCATGATACGAGCCAATGTGGAGCTGGTCTTTTTTATAAGATTAGCCTACAATATGTAATGGCTTGCATCTAAAGCCTGATGGAAATTGGCAAATGAAATGTGGTATCAACATCATTAGGCAGAGATTCTTTTGGTAGTACAAACTGCTTATTTTCAGTTTAAATAAGGTCTATCCTTCCAATAATTGTTGATTCATATGCTAAACGTTTCATCATTTCTAGGCTACACAAGAACACAGTTTGAATGACTCAGATGATGCTGCTGACTGTGATGTGATGGTTGATCTAGATGAGCTATGTGAAGATGAAGCAATGATTGGTGCTTAATGTGGTTCCAATTCAATTATACTATGCAACTTGTATGAAGTGCTATTATACAAGATGATCTGCTAAATCTATAATATTTGACCCCCATCATGTAGCTGATTGTTGAACTAACTAATGTTATATTGAAAGACTCTAAAATTATCGGTTTAATATGTATCATGGATGAAAATTGGGTATTGGAAAGTATATAGATTATATTACTAATTCACTTTAATCTGGCAAATATCTTGAGAAGTTTTAGAACTTTGTTGATCGAATGCTACATTTATTGCTCAAAGATGTATGGTTTGCATGATTCTCCTGTTCTTGAATCTTGATGTATCTGCTCATTCTTGGTACTGTTGAATGCAGAAGCTGGCTATGTTTCTTCCATCCATGTAATTTCCTCTGAATTACATGTGCACAAACTGTGTTCTTTTTTCACTAAATATTCGTTGATAAATTTCTTAATTATGGCTTTAAAACAAATCAATTACTAAGAGGAGAAATTGTTGGAGTGACATGTGATAATCTCACAGGTTGGGGGACGATCGGAATATATTATCAGAGTTTTGACTCCGGCCATATCTTAACCAACACCAAACATTGATCATTAAATTATGGGCAAATTCATGATTCAAGTTTGCTATTTTTTCTCTTACGGTGCATTTTTAATGAGAAAAAAAAAATAGAAAAATTTATACAGTGGCATTTTTAATTTCTGCTCTGCCAAATAGCTTGTAATCTCAAATATCAAGGTTTATAACGAGGAATTTGACCAATAGCCACAAACATAGATAGAGACTATAATTCGTAAGGCGTTCACTCTCAGAATCGGTCAGGCAAAATATGCTTCGATACCTTGTGCCAATGATATAATTCATAAATAAACGCAAACTCAATATTAACATGCAATTTAACAAATAGGAACATAGCCATTTACATATTTAAATCTCACCCTAAAATCTGTCAATGAAGCATGAGTCTCTAACACTCAATGTTCTTATGAAGCCACTTATATTAAACCATTGTTTAATTGATGGACAAGAATGCAAAAGTTGTTTACTTTGATAAACTATCTATAATCACAAGAATGCTATTCAAGTTTTCTCCATAGGCATACCGTAGGATAAAACATCTCAAGAAATAAATACATTGATAAGAATTTGACTCTGAATGAGTTGAGGCTAAATATTCCAAAGGCTAGTAGAGTCTGTATTTTTTTTATTTACTTAATAGACGAATGAGGAAAATCTTCTGCCTTCAAGATTAGTAAATCTTTATATTTAACAAGTTTCGCAAAAATAAAAAAACGATTTTCCCATGACTAACTTCTACATTAAAAATAAATAAATCTCAACCAAGAGTGACACGAGGGGAGGAGCCAGAGGCTTTCGCCTCGTACCCAACCATCTAGGACTCAAAAAAATACTATAGATTACTTATAAATTTCAAAACAAAATTTTAATTTTTTAACTTTATGTAATCTAACGGAATGAGAGTCTTCGTACATTGGTAAAATTATTACTTTGTGATTAAAAAATCATGGATTCGAATCCTAAAATTAACCTTTTGCAAAAAGTAGGATAAAACTACGTACAATAAATTCTTTCTTAAGATCTCCATAATGGGAGCTTTGTGCATTCGATGATCCTTTTATTTTTTTTAACTTTATGTAATCTAATTATTCAAGTTATATATATATATATTTTTTTGTTAATATGCTTTCTTTTTTAGGTAGCTTATTCAATATTAGTGAATATTAGGTGTGTGCAATCAAGTGTTGTTGCTTAATTGATTTGAGAATGTAAAAGATTTTGAGAAAATTTTATAAAGTGGGACACTCAAGTTTTAAAAAAAAATTTATTTGTAAATTTTAATTATATTTATCGCTACAGTGTATTTAACTTCTTTAGTCCTTTTTTTATAAAGTACAAGTGATCGTGTACGTATCGCGTGTATAATATAGTATATTGAAATCATACTTTTGTTATTAGGGTAAAGTACCTGTCTTTTGAAAATCTAAATTATTTAGGTATTTAAAAATCTGAATTGTTTGAATTTTCGAGTGTCACCCTTATGTTCAAAACCAAGAATTAATTATTTGGATAAGATTCGTCAGACCCATGCAATAGTGCAATAATGCAAGGGTGAAGAATTCCAATAACAAACTACTGTAACGGACTTGCTTATGTAAAAAATTAATATAATTTAATATTATACTTATCTTAGTAAAAAAACTAAGAAAAGTATATTTTTTAACATCGTCGGCCTAAAATATTTA
>JBBMJZ010301957.1:0-17928 GCA_037833815.1 Zingiber zerumbet
GCGTCATTATGAAACATGAGTACAAAAAGGACAGGGAGATGATGAGTATTGTTTGGATGAAAACCCAAACTCACTTGCCGCAAGCTAAGAGTTAAATAAGATGACCTGTGTCTAGGTTTGGAACCGGGGAAGAGAGGAGCGGATGAGAGGCGAAGAGGGTTTAGGACTTTCATTTTAGGGAAGAAAGGTGAGCGAAGGAAGAGAAAGATCAAAAATAAACCCACGCAAAGGAAGAGAGGAATTAAAAAATTTATATTTGACGGTGTTAAGTAGCCGCATTAGATGTTGCCCTTGATCACTCATTTAAGGGTGCGCATGATATTAAAATTGTGTATATATATTATTTAATTGAGTATTTAGGTCAGATATGGGTAGACTTTTATTAAATCCATTTCCATGCCCAATTACTCGAATACCCTATTGATCATGTCTGAAGGCGATGAGATGGTGCGCTGGCTCCGATAGATGGTTGATCGACGAACAATAAGCTTCTTGAAATCTGAAGGAATTCCTCAATGATCCTGCGCACAGTCAGATGAGCTAACAAAGCGTTAGTGACCTAAGTCCGGGGTGGGAATCCCTGACTAGACCCTCTGACGCTCAAGTTAGTTTTCTCTTTTGAAGGTGGAAGAAGAACAATGACCAAAGTGCAGGAAAGTAAGGTTTCAGATGCAAATATTTACGTTGCATTCTGTTACGTACCTTACTAGCGGAGAGGATTCCCCTTTTTATACCACCTTACAAAACCTTCGCAATCGTGAGGTGGTCCCCAATTTGTTGGAGTTTGTTATAAGATGAGAAAAGTACAACCTAGATGTCGTGCAATAATCCTCTAAGGAATCTTTTTTCTACCCCAGATGTATTTCCTTTGTCATTTATAACTTAGGCCCTTGATGAAATACTCGAAGGAGTTTATCGCTATAACTGATTAATTAATGAAGAAGGTTCAAAAGAATATTTCCCGACAAGTTTACCAGGCTGTTATAAGGTTGTCGACTACTTATCTGCTAAATATATCTCAACCGGTTATTAAGCCGATTGTATATTGAAAATACTTTCTATTGAATAGATCCCAGACGATCATTAAGCCGATCGTATTTTGAGAATACCTTCTGCTAAATATATCTTGACTGATCATTAAGTCAGTCGTATATTGAGAATACCTTCTGTTGAATATATCTTGATCAGTCATTAAGTTGGTCGTATATTGAGAATACTTTCTGTTGAATATATCCCGACCGGTTATTAAGCCGATCGTATTTTGAGAATGCCTTCTGTTGAATATATGCCAGCCAGTCATTAAGCCGATTATATTTTAAGAGTACCTTTAAGCTCGCTCGGACTTTGCCTGGTCAAGCGTACACAGGCAACCTTACGTTCGTTCGACCTTCGCTCGATCGATCATATGCTAAGATCTTTAAAAGGCTGAGTACCTTAAAGCTCGTTCGGATTTTTTCCAGTCAAGTATACATAGGCAACCTTATGTTCGTTCGGCCTTCGCTCGGTTAATCATATGCTAAGAGTTTTATAAGACTGAGTACCTTAATGCTCGTTCGGATTTTGCCCGGTTGAGCATACATAGACAACCTTATGTTCGTTCGGCCTTCACTTGGTCGATCATATGCTAAGAGCCTTATAAGGTTGAGTACCTTAAAGCTCGAACGGGTTTTGCTTGATCGAGCATACATAGGCAACCTTATGTTCGTTCAGCCTTCGCTCGGCCGATCCTATGCTAAGAGCCTTATAAGGTTGACTATCTTAAAGCTCGTTCGGGTTTTGCCCGGTTGAGCATACATAGGCAACCTTATGCTCGTTCGGCCTTCACTCAGTCGATCATATTCTAAGAGCCTTATAAGGTTGAGTACCTTAAAGCTTGTTCAGGTTTTGCCCGGTCGAGCATATATAGACAACCTTATGTTTGTTCGGCCTTCGCTCGGTCGATCATATGCTAAGAGCTTTATAAGACTGAGTACCTTAAAGCTCGTTCGGGTTTTGCCCGGTTGAGCATACATAGGCTACTTTATGTTCGTTCAACCTTCACTCGGTCGATCATACGTTAAGAGCCTTATAAGGTTGAGTGTCTTACAACTCGTTTGGGTTTTGTCCGGTCGAGCATACATAGACAACTTTATGTTCGTTTGACCTTTACTTGGTCGATCATATGCTAAGAGCCTTATAAGGTTGAGTACCTTAAACCTCGAACGAGTTTTGCCCGGTCAAGCTACATAGGCAACTTTATGTTCGTTCAGCCTTCACTCGGCCGATCATATGCTAAGAGCCTTATAAGACTGAGTAACTTAAAGCTCGTTTGGGGTTTACCCGGTCGAGCATACATAGGTAACCTTATATTTGTTCGGGTTTATAACAGGTCAGTCCTATCTAAGCATCCTGCTCGGGAAACGCTCGGGCATGCTTTCAAGACTTTGATGTATGACAATCAACGGAACCAGGTACCAAACATCACCCTGCCCTAACTTTGATTACTACCTCGCTTCGACTTTAATATCCCCATCATTTTTTAAGCCCACTCGTTATAACCCGTATTACCCATATTTGATTTTTAATCAGATCTAAAAAAAAAAATCCCTTTATATGCTACTGCATTGGAATTGAATATTAGATCCTCTATCGGAAGAGAGAAAATTATCATCCCTATGTCGTAATTCTAAAACATTGAAGGAGATTCGTGCTAAAAATAAATAATACGGCGGCAAAATAAAAAATTCTCTTGAAGTAGACGTTTCTTTGCAGGTGTTGAATGGGCCTTAGTCGCGGCCCAGGCCTGGCTTTGCGCCTGCTGGAGTCTGCTTTAAATTTTGGCCCGTTTAAGCGTTTGTTCCCATTGAGCGCATAACGCCTCGTTACCTCTGCCGCCGCCTATGGACGACAGGGCGGCCGGTTACTACCGCCCACCCACCGCCGGTGGCGGTTACTACCGCTCACCTCCGACCTCCGGGCACCTCTCTTATTACCCTCCGCCTTCGGTCCACGCTTCTCCTCCTCCACACGGAGCTCCATCACACCCTTACAGCCGCACGCCGCTACCCCCGCTACACCAGTCGCAGCACTCCCCACCGTACACCCTTTACCAACCTCCCATTTATGGAGCCTCCTACGTAGAGTCTGCAGACCAGCCGTCGTTCGACGACGTTCGGACCCTCTTTATAGCTGGGCTCCCTGGCGATGTGAAGATCCGCGAAATATATAACCTTTTCCGGGAGTTCCCTGGTTACGAATCAGCAAAGCTTAGGAGCTCCGAAAAGTCCTCTCAGGTCCGCGTATTCTTCATTTACCTTCTCTTATTCTCCCCTATTCATATTGTTAGGTTTTGGGGTCTTTGGCGACCTCTGAGATTAGGGTTTTAAACTAGCACTATGTATCCTGAATGAAAATTTTAATTTCATTGTAAAAATTTTACTTTTAATTTTTTTTCCCCGAGGATCTGAGAGCAGATCTCTTTGCTCGGAGACGCCTTTGAAATAGCAATGTTTCTCCAAGTAAACCTTGAGCTTCGTCTTGTTTCACCACATTCAATTTGATCTGAAGTATGGTTAATGTCGTATTTATCCTAAGTATTGGTGCAACATCCTAAAGGATGAACTTGGCCTTTAGTTGTGTCAATGAAGTCAAGATTATGTGGTCTTTTACAGCGGAGTCATGTTGATTGTGTATTCAATTTTATTAACCATAGAACTTTTATATGAATTTGCCCGACTTTGTGATATCAAACTGAGGCATTACTAACTGCATGACATTAGTCCTGATTTGACCTTGGATGGGTTTGAATCTTTTTTCTTTCTTTAACCACACAATTTTTATATAAAATGGTTTGACTTTGTGTTATCAAATTGAGGCACTACTAGCTGCATGCATTAATCCCAATTTGACCTTGGATAGTTTCGAATCTTTTTTCAGGAATAACTATATAAATTATACAATATAGTAATAAACGTTACTAACATTATCTCATTGCTTCTAAATTGTAGTCTTTGAAAAGGCAAATATGATAAAGATCCTTGCATGGCATTTGGTTTGCCAGCTTGCACCAATATTTATTAGGTTTGTAAAGGTTATAATAATAGAAGTAAGAGCAAGTGTGGTTATTAATCTTCTTCCGTACTGAGATAGAAAAGGTTACAATCTGCAAATTCTGTCTGCAGTTTTCATGTATTTCAGCTTCTATCCCTCTGCAGGAGAGTGTTAATCATGATTAATTTGTTTTGTCCTTTGTTATGTCACAGGCTTATGTATTTGCTGTCTTTACTGATCAACAATCAGCGCTTGCTGCAATGCACTCTCTAAATGTATGAAATTGATATGCTTTCCTGCCAATGAATTTCTAAATGGTTTTATTTATTGTCTAATTGAGTTGGTGGCTCAGGAATTTCTTTTCTTTTAAGAAGTCAACAATTAGGCATAATTTGTTGCTGATACTTGTTTGAAAAAGAATATTGAACCTTTTATATGTCAACTCAGGCAGACATTATAAGATCTATGTTTCATATGCTAATCAAGTTCGCTTTGTGATATTTTCAGCAATGTTTCAATTGATTTTCTCCGGTGTTAATCAAAATTTTAAATTACAATATTGTAAAATGTGGTTAATGATTCTTTAAATTATTAAACTTCACTCCGTTCTTGTATAGTATGGCAACTTTTTAAATGTCTGAATATTCTTGATTTTCCCCAGAATAACCTACTTATTTGTCTATATTATTTGGTTCCCTCATTGTCTAAAGTTATTGGATATGTGAACATCTATTCTCGGTGGCTGTCATGCCGCTGTTTCTGGTACATTTATATGTGATTGCAAATCATGTGCCTGTCCAATCAAATTTCCTCTTCATACATTAACAAAATTGTGTTACTCTCAACTATTTTGGTTGGCTACATCCATCTTATCCTGCTTTTGAACTTTATATAAAGTTGTGTTACTTATAATATCCATATCTTTTAAATCATTTTAGTTAAATTCAATAATGTTTCTTTTGGCTTGCCACCTCAGAGGTAATAGAGTTAACTTGTCTGACTAGAGAATTTATTAGTGGTCTAGGTATGAAATTAGTTGAGTTAATTGTTTAATACCATATTGAGTATTAGTCATTGCCTATTTTGTCAGAGTCCTATATGTATAAGTTCGATGGATCCCTTTAGAAAATACAACATGGTGACTGTGTATCTTAGTGGATCCTCTGCTAGATTTAAGTTTCTTTCTTCAATCTTCTCACGGGGAAGCTATAGTTTTGTGGCACAATCTTCCCTTCTTTCTCCTCCAAGTATGCACTTCTCTTTTGCTCTCCATTTCAGATCCAATTTGTACATGGATTGATGACTTGTTTTGTCCTCAAACTTTTGTTCAGCATGCAGCAATACTACTCTCGCAACATCTCTACAATCACCACGAGTTTGAAGAAAACTCCCTTTCAACATTGCGTGTGAACAAATCTTGAATCATACCCTTTTGTTAGAAACTTTACATCATAAAAATAGTAGCATCGCTGCACCATGCTGTCGTCTTTCTTCACCCACAATTGTCACGTCTTTACTTGTGCCAACTCTACTCCATTTAAACAAAATCCAACTAGCTGTGCCTACTCTTCTTCTTCGTTCCAGCATTATGTCATTGTTGCAGGTTACTACTATTGAGTTCCTAATGCTCATCTAATGTGTGCCCAGTGTTTTCATTTATTTTCTCGTTCTCCCTCTTGTCATGTTTGTAGTTTCTAACAATTTTAAAGGTGCTTGTCCACTACTTTAGAGACGATATGTGACTATTTATGTTGACGCTCCCTTCTTGCCCTCCACCTCCTAAACCACTATGACAAGTTTGACCATCTTATCTATAACCATGGCTTACACATCTCCTTGTCTCTCTTAGGATTCCCTACCCTCATTTGTTCACTATAGATTTTTCCTTCTCTTCACATTCTCTGGCAACATAGATTAAGAAAAGAGGGAAAATCATGACAGAAATTACATATATATTTCTCAAAATAAGTTGGTATTGTTAAAATATGATGTCAATGTTCTAGCTTTTCAATTAGTTTTGAAGTATCACTTCATCTTCCTCTCTCATCTTCTTTTTCTTAGGTTGCAGCAGCAATTGAGTTTAAATTTCACCATAAAATTTTAGAGAAATTTTTCATCAAAACTTGGGGAAATTACCAAAGTATTGCTCTACCTTTAATAACTTTTTCAAAATACCCTCAGTGTTTCATTAAATGTCAAAATGCTGTCGATGCTTTTATTTTGCTATTGAAATGCTCCCTCTCTAAGACTTAAATACCTACTTTTACCCCTGTAAATTAACACGTGAACAACTCACTTGTTACTGGAGAGGGGACATTATGACAGCAAAATGGAAAAGTAGGGTATTTGAATATCAATGGAACCTCAAAGGCATTTTGAAAAAAAAAAAAGATATTTAACCTTATTGGCATTTTGAAAGTTTCGCTTAAATAATTTTTGTCTCTTCCAATTTCTCTTTTCTGCCAAGATAGATGTTAGGCTTCATTTTGTCTCTGTCAACAGTTCTCTTACATGCACTACGTTTGAAAACTCAGTCTCTTTGTCCAACTTCTCTCTGTGTAGATATTAAAACCCTAAATTTCATCCATTAGTGTCATGTTTTTACTTTTTAATCAATCTCTTTGTTTATTGCAATATCAGAAGATAATTACTGCCATTTCTCTTCCAGTATCATCTGGTTTTCTTAACTTTCTTTCCCCATTAGATGTCAAAACATTATTTATTCTCCTTTCCAAATTCTTCTTCTCATCTCTTAGGCTAATATCAAATGTGACTTGATCTCTCTCTTGATATTAACCCCCCATCACAAGAATGGATACTAGAACTCTAATTTATATTTTTTTTCTCTATAACCATTTGCAATCTTTCTTTTTTTTGACATTCAGGAAGAAAATATTAGACGGGAAACACTAAAAGGGAAAGATTTTAGGCTTAGTAGAATAAAGATAGGATATATAGAATTTAAGTTTAGCAATATGAGACAATTGTTAAGATAAGAGATGACGAGTTGCCTGAAATCGAGAGGTTTAAATATTTATGATCATTTTTGCAAAACGATCGAGGGATTGAGAGAGATGTCTTACATAGAATACAAGCAGGATGGTTGAAATGGAAGAGAGCGTTGGGTGTTTTATATGACCGTAAAGTACTTCTAAAACTTAAAGGAAAGTTCTACAAAACCGCAATTAGACCTGCTATGTTATATGGAGCTGAATGTTGGGCTATGACTCAAGCACACGAGTAGAAGATGAGTGTTGCTGAGATGAGGATGTTAAGGTGGATGTGCGGACATACTAGGATGGAGAAAGTCGGAGTTGCGTCTATTGAGGGAAAACTCCAAAACACGTTTAAGATGGTATGGGCATGTACTTGGACGACCAATAAATGCTCCAGTTAGGCGATATGAAACTATGACAAACACGCATATCAAACGAGGAATAGGTAGACCAAAAAAGAGTTTATTAACAACAATAAAATAAGATAAAATTTATTTAAGTATGAATGATGATATAGTAGAAGATAGAGCTCAATGATGTAAAAGAATCCATATAACCAACCCCACCTAATGGGATAAGGCTCAGGAAGAAAATTATACTCTTAGAAGTTAGTTTGTACATTCGTCAAGTTCAATTGTCAACTCTTTTGGAGATTAGTCTAGGGTGTTTCATCATCATGTTTCTCAATTGTTACACAAGTAGTTGATCTTCGGCATCTTTATCGTGTGCTTGTTCTATTTTATTTTGTATTCATCAGATTTCTATTTTCGTGTAAAAAGTTAGATATCAAGAATTTGATTGTCAGAATTAGGAGGTATATGGTATAGTTAGTTGATGTATTTTATTTATTGGTTGTTCCAGATCTTTAGAATGCAATACCATTTTACCTCTCTTAATCTATTCTATCTATTTTCTACTTTTAGCAAATCATAATGTCAAATGATGATCTACAGGGACTGGTGTTTGACCTCGAAAGAGAATCAACTCTTCACATTGATCTTGCAAAATCTAACTCTAAGTCCAAACGTCCAAGAACAGGTGCATTGCTTCATTTTTTATGTAACACGTAGGCCACCTAATATTAGTTTCTGGTACCTGAACTTTTTTTGTTGTTGTTGTTGAGCAGATGAAAGCACGTATTCTTCTGATAGAAGAGTTAGGGTGTCTGCTGCATATTCGAGAGACTTTCGAGATTCTGGTAATAGAAGCCATTCTTTGCTAGCATCTAACAATAGTTGTTGGGTTGACCATCTTATTTTATCTGCATTTAGTAGTCTGTCTCCACAATGCTACCTGATAATGTAACTGAGACATACTCTACTGGCACTAATGTCTATGATATTGGTTTAAATATTTTAGCTTAATTCTAGATGTAGCTGCAATAATTCCTCACATGGGTACACATTCCTCAAAATCTCACGTTTACACGTTTTGGCACAATCTTCACACTAGCAGGTTCTGGAAGCAACACCCACATGCCTGGAATGGTTTATTCTCCTTACAGCTTGAATGGTTATCCCTCCACACAAAGGTTATGCACACTACTTTGAGCACAGTTTTATGCTTAATTTGGCATATCTAAACTTGTAAAACACCTTGGTAATAATACATAACTGCACCTAGGATATGAAAATGCTGAACAAGTTGCGAGCAACTTAAAATGATTGTAGCTCAGTTGATTTATGTTCACACATATGACTGACAAATATCTTGTTCCTTTAATTGCAGGAACCAAAAATTGGCTTATGATTCAGAGCATACTAAGTTGGTGAGTTGCATCACAATTATCGTACAGTGATACTCTAGTTTCTCTTGTCAGAGAGAATGTAAGCCTTGTGTCATCTTTGGTAAAAATAGGTGTTTCAAACCAATCTAATTTCACAAAGCCTATGAAGAGGAATTTGGATCAAATTTTTGCCATTGATGAGAACAGGATAAACACCTTTTGTCCTTTTAGATTCATCTGGAAAATACATTGTAATTGTACTGTAACTTGGTTTGTATGGCCATGTTGATGGATGCTATGGTTTTATTTAGATTAAGGTTAGAAGATTAAAAACTTATTTTTTAAAATTAATATAAGCTGTATCTCATCAGTTTGCTTCAGAGTTTATCCTTGCGGTGCATTTAACTGTGAGATGAAATCTCTCTCACTTGACATGAATGTTTCATCTTATGAAAAGTTGTTTTATGTTGGTCTGTTGTAATCAATCGTGAATTTCCTTGAACCTTAGGATAGTTTTCATGTAACTCAGAACACGAGAAGCTTGGTTTATACAAAATTCTGACATCTTCAATCGACCAAATATCATTTAGATGCCTGCACACTTGAATCCTATTTACTAGTTCACATTTCTAACTTTAGATGCTTATCTTATAAAGTCTTTTTTAGTAGTCATGTAAACACAACATTATGAGGGGTTCCTCCATCTTTCAGTTGGTGCATTATTCAACACCTACAATGCATACTTTTACTTCAGAAGTTAACTGTTGTGAGAATAACATGGATTGTCCTTTTTTCACAGAATAATTCATCCACTCATGCTACTGAAATTAATCCTCCTTGTCCAACACTTTTTGTGTCTAATTTGGGTCCAAGTTGTACCGAGAAGGAGTTGACTCAAGTTTTTTCAAGGTTTTACAACTTTATTAATGTATTCTTTAACTCGTGTTTTTACTTGCTATGCCTAAGACAATGTTGCTACAATGTGTAGATGCCCAGGTTTTTTAAAATTGAAGATGCAGAACAAGAAGAGTGTTCCTGTTGCATTTGTTGATTTTGAGGTACTACTTAACCCATTTACTTACCATATGGAGTTGATAAATGATTCTGTACAGGTGTAATTTGTTATCATCCTTTTCTTTTAGTTCCTACTTTCTTGTATGAATCAGAGTGAAAGATAGTAGTATTTGGGGTAGTTAAAAACTGCATAGACTTCACATCATGGACTGCAAATATATTGCTTTGGATAGTGAATTGTTAACACATTGTAGCATTTATCATGATATATCTATTACAATAACAACGGCAACAACCAAGCCTTATCTATCCTACTACTAGGTAGAGTCAGCTTATCATGATATACCTATTGTGACTTTATTTGTGCAACCCTGTATGAGGGGATTGAGAGGGAGTTTTGCTTTAAGACAATATGTTCCATTAAGCATGTTCCTAAATATAGACATTAACTCTTCAGGTATTACTAACAAAATAATTCCTTGTTTAACTTTTTTGTTCAACTTAAGCAAAGTGATAAACTTAGAGCAGTGTGCGTTAATCCTTCCTCTATATTCTCGAAGCAGTATCCTTGAGTCCATGAATTTTAAAACTTCAGTCTTACTGGAACTCTCATTGGATAGTAACGTGTTTTTAAATGTCAGTTTGTGCAATGAAACTGGTAATGTAGCCAAGAAATTATTTGATAGTTTGTTAACTATTAGTTCACCAATAATAAATTTCTTCTTCCTATGGTCATCAAACAAAATTGTGCTTATCGTAATGCTTAATGTGCAAACTAAAACTGTTTGCTTCTTGTTTTCAATCACCAACTAGAATTATGTCAAGTTTTTTTTTTTCACTAAGCAAAATTTTACCGTTTCTCATATTAGAATTTGCTTGTAAGGAACATTTTTTTTATCAGGAACTGTAAGCTTCAACCATTAAAATTATATTCCTTGTAATGCTTAACATTTCCAACTAGAATAGGTAGCTTCATATTTCGAGCAATTAGAATTTGGTCTTATGCTTAACATCAAATCTTTTGCCTTTATTTCCTTCATCAAATCTCCGAGTTGGAATTTAATTTTTGCAGGATGTCAAAAGTTCTACCGCTGCCTTGAATCATTTGCAAGGGACCATTCTGCACTCATCTGGTAGGGATGGCATGCGCTTGGAGTATCCTTTTATCACGATGTTCTTATGCTAGTAGATAAGTGATACAACAAAGTTATTCTCTTAACGAATTTCCTAGATATGCCAAAAGTCGCATGGGTCTCCGAAAACGAGAAAAGAGGAGCTACGAGCAACTCAAATCTGGTGACAAATTTCAAGATTTTCCTAGTGCTCGATCATTTGGCCCTTGATTCTCACACTAGAATGTCTTCTCAGTTTATAAGGCTCCGATAGTTCAGTTTATTTGGTGAAATGCTCCCGACTATCCTATCCTGTAGCTCTTCTTGTTTATGAGAATTGTGTAGTTTGCTGGCGAGTATTCTAACCATAATCTATATAGATTTGGTTGCAAACTTCCAACTAGTACTCCCAAACTATAAACAAAACAGTTAGGAAGATCTCAAACTTCATATACAATTCATAACCCAAGTTCCAGTGCAGTATCCATAATATGCATGATAATAGAAGTGCATTGTACTACCATGATTACGAGCTTATAAACGATCTTCTGGAGGCCGTAGCTAATCTTCTTCTCATGCACTGCTCTTCAGAGCTTCAGAGCCAGGGCGAGTCCAATAGGGAACGGCAGCAGTCCGTCTGGAGGCCTTCACGCTAAGGGCACTGTTCTTGCTCTGTTGAGCAGGTTAAATAAACAGACAAGTCAGACAGCAGTAAGAGCTTACAAATGGCATCACAAATAACGGCATTACCATTTGGCATATTCCATCCCTGGTATTGCAGATAGGGTAGTCATAGGGGCAGCAGCTGTAGTGATCGTCGCAGCAGGTGGCGTCCTCGAGAGGGCAGCATCCCCAAGCGAAGCAGTAGCTGCCGTACTCGTAGACGCAGCAGCAGGTGTTGCTCTCCGGGCAGGTGTAGTAGTCGTCGCACACGGTGGGCGGCTTGACGGGGGACGGCGGCGACGGGCCTGGGTTGGGCGGATTCGCCCCTGTTTTTATGGGATACGAAGGCTCCATGGCAATGCCGCACTTGCCGGTGGCGGAGGCAATGTTTCGTTGCAGCCGCACGTACCCGGCCTCTCCCCAGTCATCGCCCCATGAGTTCTTCACGATCCAATAGTCCGTGCCGTCCTTGGAGCCGTAGCCGACAGCAGTCACACCGTGATCCAGTGAAGTCCCGCAGTATCCGGTGAATATTCCCTGAGAAAGATTGAAGGCCACAATAATCAAATCTGCATCTGCAAGTTCTACACATTTTCAATCATTTTAGAGGAAGATTACTTCCACTTTGTAACTTAAAGTTAACACGACCAAAAAAAAAAAAAAAAAAAAGAGAAGTAAACACAACAACAGGTACGGTATTTGTCAATGGCATAAAACAAGGCAACTTGAAGAAAGAAAAAACACAGGTAAAAATTTAAAAGGTGTCCAAATCATCATTTATTATTAGAAAACTATTTTATTCTATATCATTATATTTTTATTTTTGATATTATTATAGTAATTACCGATTCATTAACTCCGTTCAATATTAATAAAATATATTATAATGGTTATAATTCATAACTATTTTAATATAGTAAATTATTCTTCATCAATATTATATTACACTAATATTTCAATTCTAATCAATACTAATAATAATACATATAATAATTATAATTCAAAATATGTATTATTAGTAGTCAACATTGATGAACACTATATTATATCAATTTAAGATTTTGAAGAAAGATAATAAAAAAAATAATATACAAAAGACAATTGAATAATTATATAATGAATTATTGACTGTTGAAATATACTTTCCATAAAAAATAAAATAAAAAACAAATACTCAATTAATAATTCTAGAAGAACAAGGAAATTGTTTTAACTTTGCTCTAAAACTTTTGAACCTCCACCAAATTGTTGTCCCCTCCACACACCTCAAAAGATCAAACGAATAATAGAATTGTTGTCCCCTCCACATCATGAGTCTCACAGCCACAGGCAAATTAGGAAAAAGGCCAAATGAAAACCTATTCACTGGAACCGACATTAAGATTCCCACAGAGAGATCTCTTGATCATAAATCAAAGTCATCTACAAGATGGATGAGTGCTTACCGAATCATAGAATTGGAAAGCCATGCCAGCAGCTTCAATAGCAACGCTAACCGGCTGGCCGACAACAGCCTTTTGCAAGGACTTCTCGTCGTTGTATGGAACATCTTCATACGAATCGATGGTAACGACATGAGCATTTTTCTGCATGATAATTAAAGATCACTACAAGTCTTCATCATCATCCACAATCCAAATGGGGAAAAAGATCACCCTGTAAGTATCGCATGTTGTATCTCGGCCCTTGTACGGGTAATCGTCATCGCTGTCGATGCCGCCGTTTTGAATGATGAAGTCGAACGCATAGTCCATGAGTCCGCCATTGCAGCCCTCGTTGTAGGAGGTGTCGCAGTCCACCAATTCCTGCTCTGACAGAGAAATCAAGTCGCCGGTGACGATCTGGTTGATGCCTTCCACGGCAGCAATCGCCGAGAACGCCCAGCAACTCCCTGTGATCCTAAAAATAGTAAAGAGCTAGCAGCGAGGAAAAGTCAAGTCAACGCGGGAAGGAGAAGCTCACCGCAGCTGCCCTGATCCTTAACGCCGACGACGGCGCCCTTCTCTCTCCAATCGATGGAATCGGGGAGGTCGTCGCCGTCCCTCAGCCGATATCGGTCACTGGCTTTCTCCCCGGCGGCTCTCCTCCGGCGGGAGGAGTTGGTCCGGAGGCCGAGGTACCTGGCCCGGTACTCGTCGTTGGTGAGGTCGCCGAAGCGGTTCACGGCCAGGCGGAAGGCGTGGTCCCCGCGGTCGGCGGCCGCGTTGTGCTCGTCCACGTACCGGAGGTTGTCCTTGAAGATCTCGAAGCGGTCGCCGTCGAAGTCGAGGGCGTTTTGCAAGGGGCGGTGCTTGGACCTCCACTCCAGGTAGAGCAGCCTCACCTCCTCATCGCTGCGCGCTGCCCCGGCGCCGAGGACGTCCACAGCGGAGGCGGCGGCAGCGGCCAAGAGGAGGAGAGTGATGACGGAAGAAGTCATGGAGAAACAGCAAGAGCTACAATTCCAGGATGAATGGTACCAAGGACATAGTGGAAGATAAATAGAAGCTAAATTACAAAATCAAAAATAAATCATATCGTATTTAATTTCTTTCTTTCTTTTGATTTTTTCATCTTGAAAAAAAAAATGGAATGGAAGTGCTAGCTTCACGAAACAATATATATATATATATATATATATATATATTTCTGACTCCAAAAGTATCAGATAATTGGTGATAGATAAAGAGATGAGAATCATGAGGTTGAGAATCTGAGTGGGCCCCTCACACAAGAAGTGATATTTTTTCTAAGATTTTTCAGCTGTATTTTAATAAAAATGAAATTAAATGGAGCCTCTGTATAAAAAAAATGAAAGCATCATGTAGCTAGCTAAGAATAAAACTTGATAAACATTTGAAAATTATGAAAATAATAGCACATCATAACATGACTGAAAGTAACACCTTAGCACCTTTAATTGCCACCTATTGTAGCTAAATTATAGCATTTTTATGACTAAATGTACTGGATAATATCTACCGTAAGATTTTAATATATAAGACAATATTGATGTGGTCATCTCCTTATAGCTCTCTTCCACACTCTTTGTTCTCCCTATCACAATTGTCATAAATTTTCATTCATAGTGAATTTTTATCTTGATCATTAATCTTTATCGGAGTTTCAATCATTAACCATCTATTCTAGCTAAATTATAACATTTTTATAACTAAACGAACTTGATAATATCTACCATAAGATTTTAATATCGATAGGGACAATATTGATGTGGTCATCTCCTTGTAACTCTCTCCCACACTCTTTGTTCTCCCTACCACAATTGCCCTAAATTTTCATTCATAGTAAATGACTTTTATTTTGATCACTAATCTTTATCGGAGTTTATTAGTTTCTAAAGGGTTGTGGTAACGTTAGGGACGAATCCAAAATTAGAGGTGGGCTAGGCTTTGGGTGTGGAAGGGGTGGGCTAAGTACTCAAATAAAATGAAAAAGAAAAAAGAAAATAACGCATCAATTCTCCTTTGTTTCAAATGGTAGGTTATAGCCCATGATAGAAAAATGGTAGAACTGTGAGAGATAGAGGGGGATGAATAGCTCACTTTGCTTCTTAATTTTGTAATTTCAATGAAAACTTGAAGCAAATCACACATAAGACGCTAGCACCTTTGACTTGTTAGGACACGTATGAGCTAGAATTTGGGGGGTAGCTCACTTCTGTTTTGAATAATAATAAAAATTTGAAACAATGTTAACATCTCGATTTATTTGATTTCCACTTCCTTGAGGTAACTAATTTAAGGATCTAGTTTTCTCTCACAGTATCCACGATGAAAACCTCCTTCTCATAATTCTTTCAGAGATAGAAAAACCACGTACAATCTTGAGCACAAGAAATACAACAAGAAAATAAGAAAGCAAATACAAAATACAATTGAACACAACTTCACAACAATGAACCTTTCATTATTTACCCTTTTCTTGCTTAGGTTGCCTCTTGTTCGATTGGAAATGCAATAACACTTCTTCCTCAACTCTCCAAAAACTTGTAGCTTGAAATGTCCATGAGAACCCCTTTTCTAGGGTTCCTTTCAGGCTAGAAAATGCCTTTTAATTAATTGACCTCAATCGATTGTCAGCCAGCTCGACCATTCAAAACCTACAGAATAACTCTTTTTCACCCGATTAATCGATTGGTAAGTCATAGTAATCAATTGATTATACTCTAATCAATTGCCCCAATCAATTCCGAAGCTTTCTGTTCTGTAGAAAAAAAGCCTCCAATCCATTTGCCCAATTGATTGGTAAAGCCTGAATCAATTGTTTCAATCGATTCCAAGACTTTCTGTTTTCTCACGAAAAGGCTCTCAATCAATTGACTTAATCGATTGCTTTGGACTAATGGATTGAGTCGATTTCACAGCCCTAAACCCAAAATTTTGGGCTTAGGGTTTACAAACCAATTGATTGATAACTGTAAATTCATTCTTTGCAAGTTGAATTCGTATCTTACCTGATATCTGGTTGACCTCAACCTACTAGGACTTCCTTTGTCCAACATCCAGTCATTCATGACCTATTGGGACTTCTCAATGTCTAGCATCCGGTCAACCTTAACCTGCCAGAGCTTCTTCACCAAGTGTTTGGTCAACCTTTGATTGACTTGGATTTTCGCTCGTATGTCAAGTGTCTGTTCCTCCATAACCCACAGACTTATCGTCTCGTGCCAAGTGTTCAGTCTTCTATGACTCACTTGGACTTTTCCCTTTCCTAGCCCCGCTAATACTTTCATTGCCTAGTTCCCAACTAGGTCTTCCACTATATAATCCCGCTAGGACTTCCATTGCCTAGTTACCAACTAGGTCTTCTACTGCCTAGTCCTGCTAAAACTTAAACTGTCTTGCCTAACCTCCAGTTAGGATTTTTTGTTGTCAAACCTTAGTTAGGGCTTTCCGTTGCCTAAACCTTCAGTTAGGATTTTCCCATTTAAGTATCTACTTCTCCCTTAACCTATTTGACCTTTCTTTCACACATTGTCAAACATCGAAATTCAAACTCAAATATGTTGGATCGTGGGAGTCGCTAGAGGGGGGTGATAGCGATAAAAAATTCATTATCGAGTTACAGTAAGAAGCGGAAAAGAAAAAAGCAAAACACAACGCTAACACGAACCAATTTTACTTGGTTCAGAGTCTTCATCGACTCCTACTCCAAGGCCCACACTCGTCGATTGCTTTCGTTGGGCAATTCACTAGCAATTCAAAAAAGTGATTATAGATGTAAGTATAAGAATACTTAAAACAAAATACCGACAACAGTTGAAAAGAAGACTTGAGCTGCAAGTTGTCGGAGAGACTTTGTAGCGTTGCAGGAGCACGGCGCAGTAGAGCAGTCGTTGGAAGACATTGTTGTATTCAATTGCTCTGGAGGAGGCCTCCTTATATAGGAGTGCTCCGGGTGCCCGGATTCCTTCTGGGCTCCCGGACCGTGATGTAGCCCAGGCCCATCAGCGGGCTCCACGTTGCGATGGGATACAATTTGCCTTCTGGGCATCCGGAGTCTGGGCGCTTGGATCCCTTCCAGGCGCCCGGACCACCATTTTCCAGAAATTCCTTTTTCTGCAAGAAAATGTTAGTCCGAGGTAAAATAAAAGTTATACTACCCATCAAAACAAAGTGTTAGCATAATTAAAGTAAAGAGTAGTAATTAGATTCTATCTCATCGAGATCAAAATCTAGTCATGATCTCAACTTAGATTTTTGAAATGGTTCTAAGTTGGATCGCGCCTACTGTTCCCTCAAACGGAGAATGCGTCCTCACAAAGTCACTCCCCTCCAATGATTTATCTTAACTTACCTGTCAGACGTCCGGTCAGCCCGTCGACCCATCTGGACTTCGTGCCAGCTATCAGGTCAGTCCGTCGACCTAGCTGGACTTCGTGTCAGCTACCTGGTCAGCTCGTCGACCTAGCTGGGCTTTTTGCCAGCTACCTGGTCGTCCCGTCAACCTAACTGGGCTTCGTGCTGTTAGAGTGTATACTAAAAGCCTAGCTTTTGTAAACATTTATTTTTAAATAAAAGAATCACATTGGTCAAATGTCTACATTTATATGCTAAGTGTAGTTGTTCAAATAGTTTATATTGTAGATAACATGGTGTGTGGTGTCACATGCAGAAGATCATGTTATCAGTTCCTTATAAATTATAAACAGTTGCTCATGATTAAGATGGAAAGGAACAAACCGTTGGAATAGTCGTAGTGTAATTAGGTATTAGTTTATCTTGACTAATAAATTATACTAGTACACTTTAAGTGTATTGAGTAGGACCATTTAAGGTAAGTTCTTTTTATACTGACTTAATAAAAGAACAATACCTTAGTTATTATGGAAGTGTGTGCTCTTAATCCTAATATAATAACAAACACATATATTTAGTATTTATTTCTT
>JBBMJZ010302060.1:0-17925 GCA_037833815.1 Zingiber zerumbet
GTTATTGACTTATATAGAGAAGGATATACAACATAATTACAATAATACCCCTAGTTATTATGTTTACAATATTCTAATAGTCAGACATGAGTAACTCCTAACGACTAGCTCTTGTATTCTTGGATACAATTTTTTACTTATCCAAAAAATATTCCTCTTTCCTTTTCTTGTTATTTCTTTTTTGTTTCAGTTTACCTGTGTCATTTGGACCTCTTTAATGCAATTAGATAGCCAAAATCTAGCATAAATTAGCCTTGAGTAAGCAGGTTTTGATGGAACTGGAACTATAGCGAGATGAATTATTTATCTTGGAGAGGTGCAGGTTGATGCCAATCTAGGTTAACAGACCTTGACAACCTTGAAGCTCTGCATTTCTGTTGTACATTTTGGTTCTTTTTTTATTCATCACTGATTCATCTCGATTGATAAAACAAAAAAATTAAAATAAGGTTTCCATGAAAGTGACATTATCAATGCCCTTCATGGCCTTCTTTAACTTGATTGCTTATTTTCAAATTTGATGAATGTGGTTTGCTCAATTGCTGCATAACCTTTTTCTTTCTTACTAGACCATAATTTAGAATAAGGTTTTCTCTGCTAGTCTGTCGAAAAATTCAACCAAGAATATTTGCCAGGGAGCTGCAGCTTTGGTGATAGCTAGAATCAATTGTTGTCACTCTCTCACTTCCCCCAGCTGTACCAAACCAAGCTAGATTTATTGCAAGAATTTGTTTCCATTCCTTTGATTATTTTTCTAGTCATAAGAAATGTATAGTATGCTCAATTCTAGTATTTCTCATTGTTGATCATGGCTCATTCATGCCTAATTATTTCTCTTGTTGCTCTTATATTTTTCATATTTTGTTTTCTGTTTGTTTGACTACGAAGTTCCATATCTCTTCACCCCTGGGCTTAGATATTTTCTCACCATCCTAACTCTCTTCTTTATTGTTTAGTACTTAATTTATTTTGTATACCTTGAGATAGAATTAGGAACTTCATATTTTGGAGATTGTGGAATTTGGAACCATGGTTTAAAGTATTATGCTGTGCTAGGTCGCGCAGCCGATACTTACCATTCTACTCTCGCATCGAGATGTGGAACAATACTAGCACAGATAGTTAATCTAGATATTCGATAGAGAAATCATGGGGAGGGAGAGGGAGAGATAGAGGAAGAAACAGATGGTGCTTGGGGCAAGAAGACATACCTAGTTGAGGCAGGCAGACCCATGCAGGAAGGTGAGTAGAGATGAAACATTGAATAGATGGTGGCGGTACAGAGTCACGATTGCGACGCATTGTGCGACAAAGTCATAGTTGCGATGCATCACACAGTGAAGTGGCTGGGTCATAGTCATTACTTGTGTCGCATTGTGGAGTCGCAATTGCGACTCATGTCACACAATGGAATTGCCATTGCAACTTTTTCCCTAATTAGCTATTCCACATAATCAAATAACTACACACACACACACACACACACACACACACACACACATATAGTGATTAACTAATATCCTATGTAGGATCAGAAAGTTAATTTTTCAGTTAACGTGGCAGTCAAAGTTTGAGGTAGGCAACCTGAGTGAGGGTTCTGATTGGGACATCAGAGATTACTATCTGATCGGATCAGGAACTAGGGCTCCGCTCCCCTACATCCTTATGATCGAATCTCCGCCTCCCGAGGCTATGCTCCCCTACGTCCTTTCGATCAGATCTTTGCCTCCCGGTGCTCTGCCCTCCTATGTCCTTCCGATCGGATCACAGGAACATGGGGCTCTACTCCTCTGCATCCTCTCACTCGGTTTTGGATTGGATCTCCGCCTCCCAGGGCTTTGCGCCCCTACGTCCTTCCAATCAGATCTCTACTTCCCAGGGCTCTGCTCCCCCATGTCCTTTCGATCGGATCACAGGAACACGGGGCTTTTCCTTTGCATCCTCCCTCTCGGTTCCTGATTGACTTGATCGTATCTCTGCCTCACGGGGCTCTGCTCCATACGTCCTCCCGATCGGCTCACAAGCTGACGGGGCTCTGCCCCCCTCAACTCCCTATAAGATAGAGAATCATATAAGCAGACGTGTTAGATCGGCCAGTTTCTAATCCATTATCCCACTATTTGGGCCAGACCCCGAAAGCCCAATGGGTCTTTCAAGTTAGGAGTCCATTCCATAATTAATGTTGCGCGTGAGATTGTCAGAGGCACGTGAGACTATATTTTTGTACCGCATTGAGGATACCAATAGCGTATGGGTGAGATGGGACTGCAAAGATACATGGATTTGATATATCCCTTATGCTGTTATGACATTTAATTAATGCGGGGATTACAAAGGTGTTATAAAAGGGTCCCGCCTCTGCGGGTGCAGGTACGTCTTTTGCTTCACACATCATCTTCTTCTACTACTACTACTACGGTCCATCTTCCACATTTTTCTCCACCTCACCGACGAGTGTCGGAGTGACTGCACTAGGACCTTGGCCTGCTTGCTAACACTTCTTATGCCCCTTTCACCTTGTGATCTTGTAGGTCCTTTTGCGGTCAACTTCAAAGCCCTCTTGTTGGTGACCCCCTTATTTTCCTTCAAGGTACTTTTGCGGTCAACTTCAAAGCCCTCTCGGTGACCCCCCTTCTTCTCCTTCAAGGTATTCTTGCGGTCAACTTCCAAGCCATTTCGCCGGTGATCCAGCTTTCGCCAGTTTCAGACGGGATTATATAATTATACTAATTAACACATATATATTTGGTCTATATTATATTTATTCATATAGGTTCACACTAAGTAAATAAGTTCAAAATCATATGATTACCGAAATGGTATTGTTTAGTCCTTAATTAGAAGTTTTATTTGTTTATCATTAAATTTTTTTCCCTTTCTTTTCAACTCATTTACTTTTGCTTTTGCTGCCTAAGTTTATTCCTTGCTGAGATGCAATCTGCGTGGTTACTGAAGTTACACTACTTGTTATTCTTTCTGCTTGAATCTTATGGTTGTTCCCAACAGTTGTTTTTTTAGTGCTCATAAATGCTTATTCATTCTGTAACATTTTAAGTAAATATATTTTTCTTTTGTTTTTTTTTTCTCAACAAGCAGACTATTTGGTTAGGAATTTGTCTCTCAGTATAAACAAGTTGTCCCATCTATTTAAGGTCTGTTTTAAGAAATTCTTTCTGATGATCTGGTTTATCAATGTGACAATAGGGTTGAACCGTCTCACAAGAGGATGTTGGTTGAGGCTTTGCAGAATCAAAATGAAGTGGTACGCCTTAAGTTATAGTACTATGGGAAAGTGTTTTATATTAATTTTCTATATAATGCAAAATCTTTTTTTTTTGAATAAAATTCTACATGGATATATGTTTGAGGTTTTATTTTCTTCTGCATAAGGTTGCCATGACTGGTGATGGTGTGAATGATGCACCTGCATTGAAGAAAGCAGACATAGGAATTGCAATGGGATCAGGAACAGCTGTTGCTAAGGTAAACCTGTTTAGCCTTAGTATTTTATTTATGGAGACTATAATTTTTTTGTTCAAACTTTTCAAACCTCAAGATGCTCTTAGCTTTACCCTGTAACTATTGTTGTATTCAGTGGAAGTTGTAGTTATGACCAACTGTTTATTTTTAAGTTTTTATCCATGTTTAATTATCTATTTAAGAGAATCTTCTTCACTTCAAAATAGCTTGTTGTTTGATCTTTGACAAGATGATTAACTAGTTTGGTTGCTATGAATTCTTCAACTTGAAGCGGCATATACTGAAACTGTCTCAAACAACACTATGAACTGATATTCGTGGATTTACTTTCTTTTAAGTATATGATTAATAGAATTTTCCTTAAACCTTCATGCTGTAATTGCTCATAAAAGTGTCTCATTGGCCACTCTTGAGGTGCTATGCAGTTCACATCCCCTTTTTTTCCCTTCTCAGAAGATCTATAAGGGTCTGCATGGTACATCATCATTCGTATATAGTCTTGAAAAACTATAAGCACTGTAAACTTGTTACTTTTATGGGAAATGTTCATTTCTTTGTATATTGTTCCTTTGCAGCTGAAATCTGTTGTAATGCAACTTTAGTAATTTTGTAACTTAAGAAGGGTAAATACTTGGTGATTTTCTTTATCAAACTGAATCCATGGTGTAAAAATACTTAGATCATCTAGTGATGATATCTTAGTGTCATTAAATGGTAAATACCTTCTTTTTATGATAAAGCTATGTTATTCCTTTTGGGGATATAGCTGTGTCACAGTTACTACAATGTGGTTAATCTTTTTTTCAAGCACAATCTATTCTATATTATTTTGATGAACATAGGATCTAGATTGCATCTCTTTTTTCTTTTAATTGCCACACCCTTTAACATTGGTTCAATAAGAATATAGCTATAGTAACTAACATACAATAATTCATTCTTCTTATGCAAGTGTTTTATGTGATTGTCTTGTGGCTGTTTTATAAATCTAAAAAATACAAGGTTATTAATAAGAAGCATTTTACTTTGATCATTCAGAGTGCTTCAGATATGGTATTGGCTGATGATAATTTTGCTTCTATTGTTGCGGTATGTCACTGACTTGAAAGGTTCAATCACTTGATATCTGAGTCTTAAGTTCTGTTTCAGAAGACGTCTTTTTATGTTACCATTTATTGTCGATATGATTCTGAACAGGCTGTTGCAGAAGGGCGGGCTATATACACAAATACGAAGCAGTTCATCAGATACATGATTTCATCAAATATTGGTGAAGTAGTTTGTATTTTTGTGGCAGCTGTACTTGGAATGCCGGACACATTGGTTCCTGTGAGTTGTTGGTTTTAAATATCCTTTTTCATTTTTGTGATTCTAGGTGGCATTAATACATCTTTTTCATTCTTGCTACTATAGGAAATATTTTCATAGTTTTTAAAATTTATACTGCTGGAAATGCTATGTATCATCAATAAATATTTCTCTTCTCTATCTTACCTTGTTACTGTCTTATCCTGCATAGCAGGGCACAATAGTTCATCTTTTTTTCATGAACTTTGTCGCTGCTTAGAGAGATAATGATGCCTGTAAATTGCTTCTTCTGCTTGATGATAGTTGGAGCTTTTTTGAAATTCGAGATATAATGTAAACAGTTGAATGTTTTAATTTCAGGTTCAGTTGTTGTGGGTAAATTTGGTTACTGATGGTCTGCCTGCTACAGCCATTGGTTTCAATAAGCTAGATACAAATGTCATGATGGCAAAACCCCGCAAGGTATATTTAAATAATAGAGCACGTATAGCTGCATGCTCCAAATCTTCCTTTCTTTGCTTACCATTAACATGTTGGTTATATATACCATGAACACATTCACTACTTGTATCTTTATTTATTTATTTATTTTTTCTTGACACACTGTCTGTAGTACAATTATCTAGTGTAGCTTCTTAAGCAAAGCTCTGCATGCCACTATTATGAACCTCCAATGTGTTCAATGGATAGTTATATAGGAAGAAAAATCACCTTATTAAGAAATTAGTCTGCATTGATAGTGGAAAATGTTGCTCTGTTTATGACTATAACATGTGGACACTGTAATTATGGCATTTGGAGTTCGACCGTTAAACCTGACTCAACAGGCCACTACAATGGTCCTCCATAAACGAGCTTCATAGGAATGAGTCATAACTGCTTCTTTTTTCTAATCAATGCAAGGAGTGATTGATTATCATGGTTGGAATGAAGGACTATGTTACTTTACTAACTAGCCAACCCACACATATCTCAACCTAACATGACTTGGACTGTGCTGTTCTTGACTCTTATACTATTCTGGTGGGACATGCTTGGTATTTCAGCTAAATTGGGCATTGACTGGCTAGCATGTTGGCAATTACATTCAGTAATGATGTATGTTAGACAGGGTATGTCATATGGCAGCCTAACATTGGCATTGGCGAAGCACATGACATGAATCAACCAATGTGTTTCTTAATATTAATATGCTCATATTTTTCAATTCAAAATTATAATAAATATCTTAGTAATGTATATTTGCTAGTAGTTTGTTTAATTAATATTTATAGAAAATCAAACAAATGGTTCAATGCCTAACTCATAAGTCATTAGTGGTGTCTTGTCTTTTTTTGAATTTTTTTTCTGTTCTAGTAAACACAAGTGATAATTATCCGGCGCGTGTATAAAACTATTACTGGCATGATTGAATATAACATATTTTGGTAGTACTGCCTCCCCCCATAAAGTTTTGGCTTGTGTTGAACAAGACTAACTTAAACCATATGGCCAATACAAGTCATTTAAACCCAAATTAATCTAATTTAGATCCAATTGCAAATAATCACTCACTAAACATACAATCTAGGTTAATAACACACAGTTTAGTTAATGGTACAACTATAGTTTATGTAACTACACAAAAGTTGAATCCTCATACCCATACCGTGGTGCCGGATGGAGCAGATGGCATTCCAAAGTGATATTGATTGACAGTGATAAGCAGCAGCAGGATACTTGCTTATCTTGCTCTTAGCCATATTATCCTGCTTGATGAGTAAGATGATGCTAAAATTGAACCTGCACCTACTGCTGAAATTTTGTAAGCCATAGTCTTACAAATGTATGAAGTAGCCATTTCCATTGCTTTACATTGTTTTCCAATATAATTGAACACTTTTTCTATTACTAAAGAATACCAACACATAAATAAAATAAAAAAACAACAAAATTCATTTTTCTCTGTTGAAAAGTATCTCTACTGAAACATATTTGACCTTGTTTCATTGGATAGATCTGGCAGGACAACAATATTTTCTTATTTATCTGATATTATTCCAGTATCTCGACGATATGATATCAAAAACTTAGCTCTATCCGCTAGAATTGTGACGCATACTCCTGGACAATGAAGATCGCCAACTTCTTGCACAACAGGCACAAAGAAAATGGATGGACCCCCCAAAGCAAAGGAATGTGAAACTTCCTTTGTACTTTCCATAGCAAACTACTGTCCTAATTATTGCAATCCTCTATACAATACTTGTCATTTTCTAGCGTCAGAGGTGATCTAGTTCATGCCATCATGATTCCAAGGGGATGAGAGTGGATATGTATCAGAAGTTTGCTCTTGGCGGCAGCATGGCATACTAATCAGCATGAAACATGAGAAACCCCTTTGTAATTAAGGACTGAGCAGACCAAGGCCACAATTTTCGTGTGGGCATCGGTTTCAACCCTTGCCTAGAATTAGTTTAAGTCTTATCCCACAAATGATTTGATGTTGGCGACGACTGGTGTCAACTCACAAAATATATTGGCACTGATCAACAAAGGATCTGACCTAGAGGCTGCGGTGCCATTAGGAGTTCTTGACCTGGAGAGAACAGCAAGAGTGGAGGCGGCCGAACTATATTGTTTGATGTAGAAAGATGACCCGACATTGCGGCGTTCCACTGTCATGACACATATTAGTGGGGGAGCGACATGATGTCTTACCCAACATGAGCAAGACAGCTCTGAGATTTTAAACACAGGAGCAGACTCCAATAGCAACACTTCAAATCTGTTCTATCCTGGTCTTTTTTGTTCATCTTGTGCAAACTTACAGCATTACAACCTAAACAATTTAATTGCCCATTGTGCCAAATTCAAAACCAAACATATTTAAGTTTGGCAACATAAACTATCCCCCCACCCCAAAGAGATATGTGCTTATTTTATTGAGAGCCAATCATAGATTTCCATGAACATCATGTAATCAATTTTATGTTGGAAGGATTTATATTGTTAAATGTCGTCCCTAGTCTTCTGAATTTGTAATGCGTTTTGCAGGTCAATGAAGCTGTAGTTACTGGATGGTTATTTTTCCGTTATCTGGTCATTGGTGGTATGTTAATGATTTTGTATACTGTTACAATTTCACTTTTTATGATATACATTACCCGATAACTTTGCTACTTGATTTGTGATACTTTTTATAATGTTGCATTTTCACAATATTATAATATTTTTTGGATAAGTAAGATGTATTAATGCACAACTAGTTAGGCTGTCATAGATCTAAATTCTAAACACGTGTTTGGAAATGAGCATCCGATCAAGATTGACACCCCACTCAAAATTACATTGATTTCTAGTTTGCCATATGAGATACACGATACATGACATAGCCCCTCGCCTTAGTGACAATCCTATCTTGAAGCATCTTGAAGGTTTGTGAGTTTAACTTCACAAACCTTATTAGAAGTCAAATGTTGAGACTTGAGAGAACATGCATGCCATACGCAACATCTAATCCATGTAAATATGTCCACGTTACACTAGCTTTTTTAATGGAATATTCAACCCTCATATTGTAGACTCATTTTCTAATTCCTATCTGAGAATTTCCACTTTTCGTGAGTACATTTGCTTGCGAGTCATCACATGGATGTCATACATAGAATTTTTATAATATCTTAAATGCTTTAGTTGGAGGTAACGCGATGGCACTTGCAAGGGTTAATTGCAGACCCAACATGAACTTTTAACCAAAAGGAAGATTTTTGCAAAAATACTTGATTTATTGAGAAATCTGTTGGGCTTACAGTAAGACTGAGTAGCTGTTGCAGCCTGTTATTAATTCCATGTAATGCTTGATGCAGCCTATGTTGGTCTTGCAACTATCGCTGGGTTTGTTTGGTGGTTTGTTTACTCTGATAAAGGTCCCAAATTACCTTACAATGAATTGGTAATCTCTGCTTCCTTTTCTCTTCATTATTATTGTGTCTAACTATTTCCTGCACCCTAACAAGTTAAGCTGGAAGTTTCCATGATATTGATTGTTTGTTTTGTCCATGTATTTGTTGTTGAATTGCCTAGTAATGCTTCATAGTTGTTTGTATTGCTTAATGATTTCTTTCTTTTATGAAATTTTGATCAAGGTCCAAAATTCATAATGATCACATTTCTTCTTTATGTTGACATGAAGTACATTTAGAAAGATATTATGATTTGATGTCCATAATTTTGATGAAAGTATTAACCTTAATTGGTTTCATTAGTGAAACCTAGACAAAAGCATTAACGTTAATTTGTTTCATTAGTGAAACCTAGAGGAAAGTTACTCTTATTCTTCCATTCAAACCTAGCTTAACCATATTGAGCATTTGGAAAGTAAAAACACGAAACTTTGGAATGATTTTTATGTAGTCTAGTCTGCCACAATTTCACGATCATATATTCCTAGTCACTGATAACACAAAGCCTTGTTCACTAAGACCATCTATCTATAACACATTAGTAATCTATTGAGACCTAGGAGATTGATTTGAGAGATGCAAATTAATCTCTTTGTCATGCAGAAGGTAAGGTTACATAAAGCAGATATGTCTTTCTTATTTGCATTTTGGTCGTCATTGATTACTAATGATAAATTTAGATCTTTTAGAAAACACTGATAAGTAAGTTTGTAGCTAAAGGAAATAAGAAATTAAATATATCAATCCTTATGACCCTCATTGTTATACATTACATCACAAATGCCAAATCATATAGTTGCATTTGTGCAACAATAAATGGATGATGGGGCAGTAATGAAAGGCATAGTAAAATGTAGCAGACATATGTCAGTTCTTCCTTAACTGAGCGATTGGAAAATGGATCTTTAGATGGTAAAGTTTAAAACCATAATATCATTACTTAAGTGCTGCTACCTCTGGTTGCGAACAAATTGGCAAAGTGTTATCCAATGTGTCCTATGAATACAAAGTAGAGAGAAAAATGGTTATTGTTCTTTTCAATCAGTCTAGAGCAATTTTTTTCTTATTAGGGAAACGGTAGCAAGTTGATACCTTATTTGGTTATATATCTATTTGAACAAAATAAGGGTTGTTTTGTTAACAGATGCAACCTATATTTGGTGCTTTTGTATGCGATTGTTTTATGCTTAGCGTGTATTGGCCATATGCATTTCCTATGATCTTATCTGATTGAACGTGACCTTTTTTTTGTTAATGCGGTTAGGTTAATTTTGATTCTTGTTCGACAAGGGAGACTTCTTATCCATGCAGTATATTTGATGATCGTCATCCATCAACTGTATCAATGACTGTCCTTGTGGTCGTCGAGATGTTCAATGCTTTAAATAACCTAAGTGAAAATCAGTCGCTTCTGTAAGTGATTCACTGATCTTTTTTATTAACTTGATCCAATAGCCATTTGCTTCTCAAATATGAATAATAAGTATGTTCTCAGAGAAGCTTCACTTCTTGAGATCTATTGTTACAATAATATGGACGTTTAGGAACAAAACTGAGAAGTATTGGTGTGAATTCATTCAAAGAAACATTGAAATTTAGTGATATTACATTTTATATGCAGTTTAGATTTGAAATTAAATTGACACAAATGTGGGACTGTTACGGAATATGTAAATTTAAAATTTGAATTTATACAAATTTAATTATTAATTTATGTGCTGTTCTACTTTCAGTGTTATTCCCCCGTGGAGCAACATATGGCTGTTAGCATCAATAGCTCTCACAATGTTCCTTCATGTAATGATTTTGTATGTTGAACCACTGTCTACGCTTTTTGCAGTAAGTTTTTTTTTTATTGTTCACCCTGGTTCATTAGAATTTCCTATTGTAGATTGAGTAGCACCTTAAGGTAGTTTGAACGCCAAAATGAAAGAATAATTTAAATTTGGATTAAAAATTGTTATTCAGGTAACACCCCTATCATGGACAGATTGGGCTGTTGTCTTGTATCTCTCTTTTCCAGTAAGTCCCTTTTAATATTTATTCTTATGCCTTGGAATATTTGATGTTGTTTGATTATTTTACCTGTTATTGTTGGTGAATTGTTCTACTTTCTAGATAGGCATCATAGTTTTTTTTTAGAAGAGATCTCTATCTACTTAAATGTAATGACAATTCCAGTTTGGCTGTACCCAATTTTGTAAAAACATTTCCCTTGCATAATGTTTAGATCCTGTGAAGCTAGTTGAAGCTTTCAATTACTCTTTTGAATGCTATAATACAAAATGATGCCATCCAAAGACAAGAAAAATGAAATGCTCGTCTATTGTTAATCAAGTTTCATAATGTTCATTATCCTTGTCAAGTATCTGTCTTGTCTCACTGCCTAACAGAAATAGAGAAATGATTGTGTTTCACTTGCAAACCTAATTGCTTTCTCACATACGTTTCTGAGCAAAGCAGAAAGTGGACCCTGCGTACTCAGTGTATAGGCATACTTCCATACAGGGAATTTGCTTGTCATTCTTATATGGTGTATGACATAAGGATGAGACGATAGTACACAGGACTGCATATCTTCTGTACTTGGCATTTTCGTGATATTTTTATGATTCTACATGGAAGAGTAGGTGATTGTAATGAAGAGCATTTGTGTATCTCTAAAATACACGCCGGCATACCTGCATAATAATATTGTTACATATGGACATCAATGTTCATTGGATAATACCATTTGGCAGCGGACATTATGAGTAATTAGTCTTTTCAGCAAATGACTTTTAGTAATTAAATACTTACACGGATGCTTTCATTTTTATGGGCACTGATGATTCTTTTCTTAAATTCTATTTTTTTTTTTGGCCAAATTGCTATCCATCTTAATTGTAAGTTGACCTGGTAATATATAAATCTTGACCTCCTGATTATGCAAAAGATGTATATCTGGTTTCAAGTGTTGCATGAGCTGGTCCATCATGTGATTTTGATATGGGAAAGCATAAAATGACTGTCATATCCTATTGGCAAATAATAAAAAAAAGGGCAGCACAGTGCACGAAGCTCCCACTAATGTTGGATTTTGAGGAAGAGTCTATTTCTGAGACCCGTTGCAACTTTACTGTTGCGCCAAGGCTCCGCTTCATTTCCTATTGGCTAATGTTATTAAAATGGAAAAAATGCATTTACCAAGTGCATTGGTTTTACTTGTACTGTTGTATATGGTCCATACAAAGAACTCCTTTGCTGTCCTTTCTATATTATAGGAATGACTTTTTTTGTTCCATCACATGTTTATGCAAACTACACTCATCCTTGTCATGAATTGATGATAGGTAATTGTTATCGATGAGGTGTTGAAATTTTTATCAAGAAATTGGAGAGGTATTCACACTCCTAACTTTCAATTTTGTCCTCAATATTCACTATTTTAACAGTAAAAGATTTCATTTCAAAACAAATGATATTTATGCTTCTCCATTGTGTCGGCTTTAAGATGAATCATTCTTTTTTTTTGTTGTCTGCAGGTAGAAGGTTCAACTTTAGGTTCAGAAAACATGATGTTCTTCCAAAAAGGGAATGCAGAGACAAGTAAACCTGGGTCAGCTCTAAGCCTGTTTTGAATCACAGCCAGTGCTCGAATTGGCACTTGATATTTATTACGAATGCTGAGGAAATTCACTGTACAGAGAGTGGGATGCATATAGATGTTCTTTGAGATGAAGTTTACCAAATCGCAAATCGCTTTCCTTCTTACCCGCTGATAGAGGATGAACAATTAATTTTTATTTAAAGTCTCTTCTTGTTTTTTTAGTAGGAATGTGCGAAATTACCTTATTAAGGCATTGAGAAGGGAATTTATGAGGACGTACATGTCAGGGACCACAAAGGAGCTTTTGTTTATTTTTTTTGTACAACGTCAATCAATAGCATCATTTACAATTAATTTGCCAAAGGGTAAAATATCAAAGTGAACTATTTTTACTGATATACTGCCCACTTGTTGGGCATTGTTCTATGTTTATTTTATCCATAAGGTGTATGTATATAATCAATTTAAGATAAAAAATAGTGTGGTTTTCCCTTGATTTGTCAAATTCATCTCTAAGCAACATGAGCTATATATGTATCCAGCTACTTTCTATATTCCATTTTTTTCAAATGAATGATTGTTACAGTACAATGTATTTCTTGGGCACTAAGTGAGAGTTCTTGTGCCCCGTGACTTCCTCTAACCTACCTCCTTTCTCATGCACTTCACTCTCCTTTGTTTACATTGACCTCTATTTTTTGTATTTTCCACGCTCTATTTTTATTTTATGAGAAAATGGAAAACGGTTTGGTTTGCGTTTTTTATATTCATTTCTAAGAAAAAAAGAGAATATTTTCTAAGAAAATAAAAAACACGAAAAAATTATTTTATGAAAAATAAGAAAATACAGTTTTATGAAAAATGAAATGAAAATACAAATAAACCAAATGCCTCTCAGCTTTGTTTCTTTACATTTTCATCGTATCCAAACTTTGGCACCAAACTCTGCAATCTATGTGCATAAATTCTCTAATGAATTAATCAAGATTTGTAAATCATCAGTATCTTGAAATTTACCTTTTATTTCTGATTTTTGGGCACGTTTTAGAATCAATGTTTTGTTTTCATCACCAATAATTTCTTAGATATTCTTTCGGCCATCATTATGCCCATCTCCATTCGACTTCGTTAATTTTTAAGAGCTCTACTGATCCGTCAATTTCTTCATCCAATCCAAGTTCAATTCTCTTTCAAATTTATTCAGCTTTAACATTACTTCACACCAATATTTTTTTTTGGAAACGAAGGTTTAAACTATTAAGTATGTTCAATTATCTATTTCCATTTTTTTTGGTTTTGAAAAAAAAAATTGCCAAAAAAAGAGACTACAATAATACCTGCCATCAGTTTTTTTTTTTTACTTGAGGTTAATTTGCTGGTCCGAATTAAAAGTCAGACAACGTCGTGACTTCTATAGCAGATCCGCCGTCTTCTCGGCCGCAGCACCATCACATGATCCTTTCGAAGCTACACGGTCCGTACTCGTCGATCCTCATCATCGCCGCCACGGCACTCTGGTTCCTCCTCGGCGGCGGCGCCACTACCCCTCTCCTGTCCTCTCCCTCGGTCGCCTTCGCCGAGGCGGCGGCGGCGCGGATGAGTTCCCTGGCGGTGGTATCGTCGTCGTCGTCACGGGAGCAGGGAGGCAGAGTGGCAGCGGTCCGGAAACCATGGTGGGTCCGAGAGCGCGGAACCGCCACCCTGGCCGCCGCCCCGCTGGCGCACCCGGCCATGCCCCTCTCGTACATCACCCGCGCCCGGCGCAGCGCCCGGTGCGGCGCCGTCAACCACCGCCACAGCCTGCTCCGCTGCTGCCTGCTGCTCCTCCTCATGCCGCTGCTCGTACCGAACGGAACCTTCACAGACTGGACTGGCCGTGAGTTTAACCAGGCGAACTATAACATTTATACGAAGGAGACGCATTAATCGATTAATTAATTAATTAATTGATTAGTCCAAGAGAGCAGGAGGAAGATGACTGCGTACAGTGGTTGGTTTTGACGGAAAATCGATACTACGAGTTCAAGTTGGACGCATAAAAACCATAGCATACGGTTATCACGATGGTTGAACATAATTAGCCAGTGAATTCAAAAGAAGGGTCAAGGTCGACGCCCATATCCTTACAAAACATTACAAAAGTAATAACTCTAAGATTTCATATATTCACTGTGATTGACAATATGATTTGTTCGAACATACGCATTAAACATCCTCCACACCTGCTGCTGATGACTTGGGGTACCCTTCATAATCCAATTTCACCCCCATATTCGCTGTGATAATCCGAAACTTTAGTCGAATGGCCTCCATGACTTCCTGAACATCCTCATTTTCGGGGTCCAGCAGCGGATACTTCTTCAGCAGATCTTCCAGTTGCCGGACGTTTTTTCGGATCCGGGATGAGAATGCCTCAGGGTCGATATGAAGCAAGGAATTCCATACATCAACACAACCTCGGTAGAAGCCGAGCTCCTCGCCCACTTGGAAGCCCGTCTTCAGTCCCACCTCTTTCCCTTCTTCCTTGCCAGAAATCAAACCGTCTTTGTATCCGTCGTCAAAACCCTCCTGGCGCAAGGCTTCATCCAGAAGCACCGCGGAGTCGAACAAATCTAAATCGTCGTCTCCGGGTTTTCCCTCCATGCAGACAACAGAGATAGGGAGGGAAAACTTGGATTGAGCTAAAGAATGCTAACTAACCTGCACAAGAAGAAAGCATTAAGCAAACAAATACACAAATGAGGATGCAAAATAGTCATCTAGAAAAGATAATTTAAAACAGTATCTAAAAGGTTTCCGAAGAAATGATTCGAGGGAAGAATAGTTATGTTTTGCTTACTTTCTCTATTGCACTCGAGAAACTCGGTCGCAATGCTGTGAAATTTCAAGTATTCTCGTTTTGTTCAAATGCTGAAAACAAGCAAGCAGCCTGACTGCCAGAAATTTGCATATAAGCTTAAACAAAATACCTTAAATGGGTTAGGTTCCTTTAGGTACTTGTTGCTGCACCTAGCCTCATAATCTAGAGCCAAACAGATTTTCCTCAATGCACGTGATCTAGAGCAATGCCAATAATCATTCAAGAATTTAGTAAATACAACTCGATAGGCAACTTGAAACCAAAGGTGACATAGGGAATGTGAACAGAGATACAAATTAGACAGAAGGGACAACATGAACATAGGTACAGAATAAGGCTCATCAATAACAATGCATCATCAAAATCAATATAGATGATGGAATAAAACTAGATAAGATTGCAAAGATTGTTTATTAGGAATGCAAATTGTTGAATAAAGACTGTGCAAAATCACACAATACGATGACTCACTCTAAGAGTTCTGCATCTACAAAAAGAACAGACACAAGTATTTGCATAAGCTATGTTTATTGCAATTCACCGATCAATGAATGTGTTTGAACCATCCAATGAGTGTAGGCCCCTTTACCCTCTGTGTGCACTCCAACACGCGTGCAACTACTGAAGGTAGCCCGAGCACCAGACACATCACACTCCTCAGCATGCCAATATGCAGTTAGGATAACAAGAATTGGTATCAAATGCTAAATGGTCTAGATATCATCCCAGTGGGCCACATCATCTACAATAAATTCATCGCCAGCTAAAGGCTTCATTGGCAGTAGTCACCATCCATAAAAGATTCAGTCACTGAAATTGTAGACTATGTTCCATGACCACCATGTCCTAAGATAGAACCATGAATTTGACTACCTATCCATATAAATGCATCCAACTCTAATAGCAATTAACAATTGGATCACTTTATTCATCCAAAAAGGCCTAATAAGATTACATCATGGTATGCTAAATCCCATGAAATTTTATATAATAACTAAAGATGGCAATTTGCCCCACCTCCGTCAAGACCTGCCTCAAACCTGACTGATTAAGACCACCCCGCCTTGTAATTTGTAACTCAAATAGAGCAAGGATGAGACCAAAAACAAAAAAAAATGCACATGCAGGTTGAGACGAGCATGGGGCAAATTTTTTTTTTGACCTACCTCAAACCTCTTGTCCCACCATCACTACTATATAACAACATGAATATGCATCATAAGATCAAACATGTAAGCAAATCATCAAAAAAGTTAACAACATTATAAATGACAAAGGTATACGAATAAAGGTAGCAAACCAACTTAAATAAAATAGAACAAGGTAAATTGGGTTCTTGACAGCACAAGTATACATCCATAAGTCGTCTCAAATCCTTAAAGTTACCACATCATTCACACAATCTACATAAGATAATTTAAATATAAACGATTGAACAAATTCTCTATCTTGATCAATGCATCCCCAAGTAGAACCTCGAACCATAGGTCACACATTGTGATTAACCCTTAAATCCAAGAACATCTCCTTGCAATTATCTCACCATGATCAATACTTATCATATCAAAATATTATCCAAAATGGTAACAATCATCATAGTATTACAATGATATAATCTTTGGTTGCACCTCAAAATAATCAATCAATCTCAACCCCAAAAAATGCATCTCAATATCCCTGGTGAGCAAGGGAAAAAAATGCTCGGTCACATAACAATCTCAACATCCAAACAGACCATGAAATTAACCTAATACCAACCAAATCTTACCCAAATCAGGTCCGTAACCTCCTCTCCAATGAAATCCCAAGCTGCTGTGGGGGTGAACCAGAGCAGAGGGCAGCGGCGAGAGAAGGGCAATCGGACCGATCTGGGGCGATCAGTGGATCCGTGCCGGCGAGGGGAGTCTTGCGCCGGTGCTCGACGAGGCGACGGAGCAGAGGTCGCAGGAGCGGTGGAGGCGGCGGCAACCGGCGATCTGCCGTGAGATCGGCAGAGGCTGGAGTCGGGGAGATCGGCAAGGGCTCGTCTAGGGCTTGACTCTTCCGTGCAGAGGGCGACTCCGAGAAAGGGAGACAAGGCCGGCGGTGTTTTGGCACAGGAGAGATCCGGGAGAGAAGGGGACGAGTCGACGCAGAGAGGCAGAGAAGGCTCGGGGCTTCCTTGGCCGGTGGGTCTTGTACGCGGGGAAGAAGAGGAAACGACGCGAGGGAGGGCGGCACCGTCGGGTGAGGAGACGAAGGGCTTCGGCGTCGGGTGAGGGGAGAAAACGGCGCCGTTTTCTAAAAAGAAAAGAAAATGGAAAAGAAAAGGAAAAAAGAAAATTAAAATTAAAATTTTTCTCCTTTAAATATAGAGTAGTATAAAGAGACTTTCCCTTGGCCAAATATTTGATCCCTTAACTCGTCATGCGAACTCCAAAAAATTCTATTAAATTTTTAAAAATGTTTAAAAATTCTCTTATGGTTATGGTAATAGAGAAACCTTTATCGCAGCTTGCTATTAACGGCGGACGCTTGCTTTGTGTGTTTCCGAGCATAAACGAAGATCGTTGCGTGTGGTGGCGAGTAGGGGTGTTCATTATTCGGGTCAATCCATTAATCCGCCCGATCCAAATGACATTCGGGTTGGTATGGTTCGGTTAAATGTAATTCGGGTCGGTTGAATGAACGGATCCAAAATGTTAATTAGGTTAATGGTTTGGTTTTGGATTTAGCTCCTCATCCGAATAACCCGCCTGAAATCC
>JBBMJZ010302477.1:0-17491 GCA_037833815.1 Zingiber zerumbet
CGGCAATTGAGGAAGATGGCGCGGTCCGATTGCACGCGCAGTGCCACTGCCTGATGCTTGACCGCCCCGGCAGTGTTTTGGAACCCGATCGCCATAGCTATGAACCCGTCCCCGATCGCAGCTACCCATTACATGCAATATTCAGAATAAGGTGAGGTACCCCAATTGATCGACCTAACAATTGATTGCTAATGAGAACTCACCGAACGTTGCAGTTTCAAAGGTCTTTGTGCCGTCGACGAAGTTCTTGCTACCAGTAATAACTGTCTTCCTCGAGCCGTCACCGTACATGGTAACATTGATCATGTTCGTATCCACAACCACCTGCTCCTCATACACTCCCTCCTTCACATAGATCACATACCTGATCATTTAATTCCACACGTACGCAGGCCGATCATTAAAATCCGACATAGCTAGGCTACTAATCATTAATAAATCGTCCGAATCGAAGATAACTGTTTAATTAGAAAATAGCCAGAGGCCACTCACATACCTTCCGTTTACTGTGGTTGGTATTTTAGCAAGTGCCTCGGATATGGTCTTGAAGTCCATGCTGCCATCCTTAGCCACTGTGACATTGGGTGTCATCTGCTTGGTTGCCCGGCCAAGGAGGAACCTTCGATCGTCATCGTCAACCCAATTGGGAAGGCCATCTTCACGAACAACCTCTGGCTTTTCGACTGGAGGCTCGGATAGAAGACGTCGGCCGCCTTTGCTGATGAGCGAAAGGAAGGAGGACAAGCTACCCACGATGGCCAGGGCATTGCTGGTAAGCTGCTTGGCCGTTTTTAACTCAGTCTTCATCTTGTTCTTCTGCTCACCGTCAGGGAACCCATCGATACACGTCTCCTGGTACGTCGAGGTGGCGCTGAGCCAGTTTTTGAGCTCGTGTACTTTATTTGGCAGCTGGTTCAGATGGTTTGCATCGATGGTATCCAGGGTGTTTGCTAGCTCTTTCAGGGCGTACTTATGCAGCTTCTGGCACAGCTCCACGGCGCTCTTCACCGCTGGGTCCGCCGTGCCAATCACATCAGACTTTTTGAAGGCCTCATCGACCTCGTCGACGGTGGTTGCGACGGCAGCGCGGACGAGGTCCTTGGGAGTGGAGGTGGAATTGGTCACGCCTTTCATGGTGGACTCACAGGTGGCGCGGTAGTCGGTGGGGGAACAAATGACCTTGATGGCGCTGTTAGTGTGGAAGTCTTTGATGAGAGAGCCAGAGTCAGACTTTGGGGAGAAGGTTTCCGTCGTAGATTTCGCGGAGCTGTTAGGGGTGGATTCGGTGGCCTTTGGGTTGTATACGACTGCAATGACTGCACAGACAGCCACGACAAGGACAACTGATGCGGTGCTGGCTGCAATAATCATCCGTTTCCGTTGCTGCGCACGCTCCGCACGGCGGCGCTCGGAGAGGTAGCTGAAGTCTTGGAACGCTGACATGGTGATCGGATCGATTAATCTGTCTTCTTTCTTTGATCAGTCTCTCCTTCCTTCCCCTGCCTAATGGAGATGAAGGCAGAGGGGAGGCGGAGATGGAGAAGATTGCGAGAATAGAGGTAACGGAGAGGAGGTGAGGAGGGAGAGTTTATGCCGCGGTGGTGACTCGGGAAAGAAGGGCGCGGAGAAGTTTGAGGCGCGCGTACGTGGCCGTGAACTTTCCTCGAGGGGTCAACGCATGTCGGATGCCCTGCTTTCCTGCCAAATTAATAGCGTCGTGCTGCATGCAAATATGAGAAACATTCAAAACAAAACAAGTCGCCCTATATGTGTTTTACGTAATTAGGCAGAGATAGTTTACATGTATTTTACTAGTGTTACGAATATATATATATATATATATATATATATATATCAGTTTTGTTCCGCTGCGGAGCAAAACTTACGCGACAGTGCGGACCGTCCTCGTGGCAAGGTCCGTGTCACCTACTGAAAAAAATAAACGTGCGTTCCACTTAAGCCCTAACGCGACTCCTTCTCACCTTTCTTCTCGCAGTCGCACTCAACTTCTCTCCCTCCCGACGCGGTTTCTACCCTCGCCTTCCTTCTCGCTGCGGAGTGATCTTCTCCTCGCCGTTCTTCTTGCCGCCGCCGCCGCCCTCAACTCCTTCTCTCTCTCGCGTCACGGGTTTTGCCCTAACGCGCCAAGTTTTGTGCGGTTTCCTTCTCGCCGAGCCGCCGCCCTCTACTGATCCTCCCTCGCGAGTGCGGCTCGTGGCCTTTCGTCGAGAGAACAGAAGATTCCGACGCCCCCGCAGGCTCGTCTCAGCTTGTGGAACGCAGCTAGGGTTCCCGTCCCTCACTTGCCGCAGCCATCTTCGTCCAGCAGCCGTCAGTGTATCTAGGGTTCCTGTCTCTCAGCGCGACCAGTTTCTTTGTAGGTAAAACCTCACAGATTATTATTGTTATTGTTTCTCATTTAATTTATTGTAGCAGCGTAGATGACCAAATTGATGCGAGAAGGAAGGTTAAACTTGAAGTTTTGTTTTTATAAGAAGTGCATGATCAATGTTACGTTAATTAACAATATCAGCGTAGAGGAATTTGTGATTTGCATAATATTGTTGTAATTTGTAATATCTTCTTCTGTTGAACTGTGGCCAAGTGATCATGCTTTGTAAAGGTTGTGGTCAGAGGAAATTTAAGTTGAACACAATAATCCATCGATGGATGTTCACCATCGTCCAACTTGAACCTTAGATTCCTCCAATCATTCAGAGGCTCATGCAATCAGAGCTAGCTAGCAAAGTGATTGATTTTTTATGGCCTACTAGGTTTGTTAGCACATCGTGATAGATTGATTGCTGCCTGAGAAGCTGAGGAAGTGTGATAAGTAGCAGAGTTGTGTATATATAGGTGTGTATATAATTTAATTTACTCTCTGTTTCTACAAGAGAGCAGAGGTGTGTATATATACCGTCTCAATTTGTTTAAGTTCGACATCAGTTGAGTGCAGGTTTAGCTAACAGAGTTTTCACTAATCTTTGATATACAATACAAGTCTTTCTATAGTTATATTCTTGTAGCCAAGTTAAGTTGCAATCATTTCTTTGGAATGCTCTATATATTGTCACTTGAATACCATCTATATTTTTCATTACTTATGCAAACTGCTATTGTTTAACTTAATTTTGTTACATTTTACTTTTAGGTTGTTATTGAATGGCATCATCAAGTAACAGTAGCATCAACCATATCAAATATGAAACTGTACGTTGCAAGGACTGCGGATTAACAGCATTTGTGCTAGTCTCTAGATCGATCAAGAACCCAGGAAGACTATATTATGGATGTAGACAGCATGGATGGTTAAAGTGGGTGAGGTCCGATACTGAACTAAATGTAAACACCAATGATATACATTTTAGGATGTTGCCAAGAGTGGAGTCAAGATTAGGAAGTGAACACATTGCTTATCCTGGACATAATATGAGAAATTGGAATGTACCGCCTATGGTCTGGATATTAGTCATAGTGAATTTATTTCTTTTGGCTATATAATTGTTTTGTTTGTTGGTTGGTCTAGTTAAGTAGTGCTAGTGTTGTAATGTGACAAAGAAATGTAATTTTTTTTTTTTTTGTTTTTGGATGGGTTTTGTAAGTTGTAATGAATCAATTGTTTTGAGTAGTTCTATACATATTTAGTTTTATGAATTGTTGTACTCCATCTTTGATGCTACATATTTAGTTATGAATTGCTCTATACAATTTTTGCTCTAAATGGGATGTCGAATTGGATTTCTCCACTACGTGCAGCATGCAACAATAGTGGTGGGTAGGATGTTGCCAAGAGTGGCTGCGTTCACAATTAATTTTTTATTCATCGTTTTTTGATTTAACAAACCTCCGAGAAAAAATCTTGCAGGATATGCCTAAGCTTCCGTTCATGATCTCCCTAGTCGCTCGTTGCCAAATGATTGGCTTTGTATGTTAGCCAATTGCCAAACCACTTGCAGTGAATTGAGTACCATACTACGCTACATATTTAGTTATGAATTGTTGTATACAATTTTTCTTTGACATCTGTTTTTGATTAGTCCATAAACCTGCCACCTGCATGTTTCGCCATCAGGTATGAACGCTGATTCTGCTTGTATGAAACACAATTTCATGACAGTATGTAACAATATCAGGGCTAACACCCTTTTCAACCATCTCATCCTTCAAACCGAATGCTTATGCTTGCAATGAATTTGATGAGCAAAATTCATCAAGGTTTAAGAAGTGAACTTGAATGCTTGCAATTAACTTGATGTTATTTTGGGCAAAGAACACATTTTAAGCAGTAAGAGTAGACTTATTAGGAAAAGGCAGAACTTGATATCAGATAATACATGAATTAGGAATAAAACTACTCAATATTATAGATGTGTCACATAAATCCCATTTTTCAGGCAATATTCTTGTTTATGTTCATCCCAATAAAAGGAAGAACTTGAGAACCCCTGGAGCATTTGTAGTATGCCTTGAACCTGGTAATACAGAGGATTCCGCCAACACTAATGAGAGAATTATTTTTGAAGCATACCAAAGAAGATGAGAAGACTAAAGGTTACCAGTTCCCTCTCATCTATTTTGAAGGTAAGAACTGGTTCTGCATGAGGAAGGCCATTTGAAATGCTAGAGTGAAGCTTACTGATGAAACTATTACTAGTTTCAGCCTGTGCTATATTTTAAAAAATAAAGAATAGAAATAACAAATAGTGTACAGATACATCTCAGTACCATCTTATTTGCAAGGCACATACAAGAAATCAATGAGAGATATAGCCAGAATTAAAGAAAAAATATGTAGCATCAAAGACACATCAAACACAAAGCCATTAGAGTTGTCAGGTTTTTCATTTCCAGCTGCGCCGTGAGATAAATGTATTCTTAATACTCATTATCATATATCAAACATAGATAACAGGAAAAAAAAGACAATAAACCTGTCCATGAACTGCATCTAGCATCCACAAGTAAATAGTTTTGATGTCAGATAATACATGAATCAGGAATGCAACTCCTACTCAATTACCAAAGTACATAGTTTTAGATGTCAGATAATACATGAATTAGGAATACAACTCCTACTCAATTACCAAACTATCATCTTCTGTGCCTCTTACAAACTTTTTCAAGCACTTGAATACCATGCTGAGAAGAGTGAGCGAATAGTTTCCAACCAAGATATTCACGCAGCAAAATATCAGCCTAATTGGATAAACAATATAAACAATATGTGAATGATAAAAAAAATATGATACTACAATATAAAATAAAAATTAAAACAGTATGTGAATCAGACTAATAACCTAAGAAATAAGAAATAAATAATATGATATCCATGTAACTAAATTTGTTTGATCTATCAAGTTAAGAAGTTGATCTTTGTGAGGTTATCTTATGCAACAATATGATGTTTAGATTGTAAAATATAACAAACTATGTCATTCACTACTCTTCTAATTGGTTGAGTATATTTTATGTACTGTGCTACAATCACATAATGACTCAAAGCTATGAAATCTGGTTTGTGCGCTGTGCTACATTAACATTAACAGCAAGTAAAAAAGTAGCCCACCATGAAATCTGCCAACATAAATTAGATGGAAATAACTTTTAGCCATTTTATGTAAAACAAACAATATGTCAGACAACATCAGAAAGCAACCCACCATGTAGAATATCATAAATTTTAATTCCTTAGTAAAAGAACTAGCTCAATATTGAGCGAATGAGTAATGTGCAAAAAGAACTTTAAATTTCCACAAGAATCAAACTAACATAACTAGATCTCAACCATAACGCGATTGATATCTTCAAAAACCTTGAAACATAGCATACAATTACTCCCCAAAAAAAAAAGACACCCTGGTGCACGAAGCTCCCGCCAATGTGGGGTCCTGGAAAAGGGTCTATTGTACACAACTTTACCCTTCTTTACAAGAGGTTGTTTCCGAGACTTGAACCCTTGCCCTCTAAGTCACACAGCGGCAACTTTACCGTTGCGCCAAGGCACGTCCGGGTCATAGAACCGCTCCAAAGAACTAGAAATATCTCAAACTAGATATCCAAGATTCTAGACACAGAAATTGAACTTAGCAAATTATATGACTTAAACTGGCAACTTTAACTGGCAAGAGCAAATAATCTAAACAAACAAATCGGGTGCATGACACTTTTCATCTTATCATCATATTATTTAATCCACCTGAATCATTCCACACATAAATCAAGTGAACAAAAAAGTAGTAAATAAAAGCTAATTGCCAAACCATAGAAAATTGACAAAACTAGCTTTTACCAATTAAACCACTGCATGCAGAAGGATACAGAATAGACAATCTTAAATACCGAAATAGTGATGAGTTATTTCATTATTGAAATTTATTGGATTAGTGGAAAAAAAAAATATCCCACTGATATCTAAAATCATCAAAGATAGATGGAATTTAATCATAAGCTACCTCAGCAGTGTGGTCCCGTAACACATGATGACAATCATAATTTTCATCATCAGTCACTTGCCAAATGCGTACTGTCTGCAGAATCATAATCAATGCAATAAGAAAGATAGCAAAGTATTGTCATGAACCAATGAAAAAATCACAATAGGGCTGCTATATTTTTTTCAATGTTTCATTTGAATCCCAAAAAATAATGTATTGAAACAAAATATCCTACAAACACATCTAAAAAAATAATAGATTCATAGTTTTCCATCTAATTTTCATGGTATAATATAATTGTTTGTATTAGCAAAAATAATGAATAGAATTTGTGGTTGCAACCATTGGATCAGCCTAGGCCACAGTCATCAAGGCATTTTAGACAAGGGAACAGATCGCATGTATGAGATGCAATACTTTGGGGCATTATGGATGTCTAGGCAGGAGCCCATGCAAATAGGCAAGCCAGATATATAAATAAATAAATAAATAAATAAATAAATAAATAAATAAAACTTATTTAGTTTATTTAATGATATTAAAACATAAAAATTTATTGGTGATTTTACTGCACTAAAGAATAATTATTGTGATCAGTGCCGTCCATTCTAAAAAAGTGGATCACTGCACAGTCTAAGCAACCCAAGCGATCCAGGTGGATCTAAGGAAATATTTACTTTATAAGTTGCACTTGACATTATGTCATCTATATTTTGATAATGTACTATGACACTAATTATAAAGTAGCTATGCGTTTTTCTGTAATTTGAACTAATGACTATCAATCATTGAATTTTATATTTTTGTTGTGATTTTTGTTTGCCAAGGTCCAAATGTGAAATATGAAATATTTCATCATTGTTATGTGTTTAGTGTTTTCTTCTGTTTATTTGTGATTTTATATTTTTAACTTGGCAGCACGTAACTTGTGTCAACTTAAATATTTAATAGTAAGTGTTAAAAACTACAATGTGCATGTTACTAATAAACACGGCCTATTCAACATTGTTATATAGTATGACATTTATTTTGTATGATTGACATTTTTTTTTCTTGTGGAATTTTGAATTGGATATATGGATTAACATACTTTATTGGATAAACATCAATCCTTTTTACCAATATTACTACTTATGAAAATAATAATAATACGAATGCATATTGCCTTTTCATATCACATTTGTGCTATGCAGTATGCAGCTGCTTGCAGCTCAGAAACACATTTTAAAACCTTGGTTGTAACGCCACTGGTATACACTTTGAATACGAGTATCAAATTTCAATCATAAAAAGTTTGTGTTTACTTTTTTTCTAAATCAAGGAATAAGATTATCTGAATATCTAATATTAAATCAAATAAAATAATCTAAAATTTTAATGTTCATTAAGTTTCATACAAGATCCAATCATAAATAGGTTTTGCTTTACTAAACTTAGTCATAAATTCTCCATTGACCACAAAAGTACAAGTTAAAATGATTATGGTGGTCAAAAGGTAAATAGAGCAAATATAAAGTGAAGAAAAACACATGGGTTTCCGGAGTACAGAAAGAATAGTCTTTAATGCTCATTTTGCAGAAAAAAGAATATATATATTAGTAACAAGGATCACAATAATGAATGGACACTTCAAACTAAACCTAAGAATGAAAACGAAACATTGATCCCACTAACCTTGTCACCTGACCCAGTTATAACGAGTTCTTCACCAGGAACAAATTTGACACTGGTGACCTAAATTAAGGAACAAGTACCCAACAAAGAGAGAGAAAATAAGATAACAGATGCAACCGAATGATAGAAGTTATCAAGGGTATAGGCAAATACCTTCTTTGAGTGACCAGTGAGTGTCGATAAGATTTGACCTGATGTCCTATTGAAAAGAACTCCAGTTGAATCAACACCACCAGTAGCAATTATGTCCTGTTAGTTAGTACAACCACTGGATTAGTACAACAGAATATAATTAAGAAGTCTTATCTTGAACATGCATCAGTTTCATATGAGGTTTTTATTGAGCATTGACAAATCCAAGTGACTAACACAAGAACACCAGCAAATGATGCCCAGATATGCTCTCAAATGCTTCTTAAGATTAGATCAAGAAAATGTAAGAGTTATAAATAGATCAATTGATTAAAAAAAAACCATTAAGGCATCAAACTTTTAATACTTAAAAAGAGATTAATGAGTAACTACTCTAAAGTATTGCACAAATTACTGTAAAAGGGCATTCTAGATTAATGTAAAAACCATTATATAAACATCCTTGAATAAACAATCACTGAAATATCCTACCTTGGAAGCATCAATATCAATACAAAGAATCCCTGGCTTGCTGGACTTGTGAAGTGGATGACTAGCAACCTGAGTGTATCCATCCAGTGCATCAACAGGAGCCAGCGTAGCTGGGATCTAACACAAGAAATAAGATGCAGCTTCAAGATGCCTTCAATGTAATGTATTGTTGTTGCATTTTCATAAACAAACCAAATTGAAAACCACAAGATTCTGCATATGCACTCCTCTTAATAAATTTCTCTTTCCAAATGTTTGATCCATATAAACGTTTGCCTTTCAACACAAAATACAACAACCAAGTCTTATCCCATTAGGTGAAGTCGGCTTTGTCTTTCAACACAAAATCTGACCAAAAAATATTTGGGAGGTTTATAGTTTGTCGGTGATGGTACTGTTGCTTCTTTTCACCAACAAATACTACATGGAAGAGCATAACCTAAAGCATAGAGAAATTACCTGGCGCTTTTTCCTCTGTCCAGAAAGCAAAGCATTGCATTCAGTAAGTTCTGCAATAATAGAAGGATTTATACCAGGACGAACTTTCTTCGCAACAGGACCAAACTCGTTTTCTGCAGCTGCAAATATAATCAAAGGCAATGAAATAAATTTCTGTTATAAATATATAATTTCAGATCTTGTGTTTAGGGTTTTCAGAACCTCTTTTCCCATTGCTGACAACAGCTGCATCAGCAGATTCAGCTCGTATTTGTCTCTCACTCAGAGACAAAAGCACTCTTGCATCATCTCTTTCCTTCTTCAGTCTAGCTATAACCCGGCATGCAGCATCATGCTGGAGCATAATGCAGTTAGTATAGAACAAGTTATCTGCCCTACAGTGATAAAACAATATAAACTGGAGAAAGGCATGGGTAAGATGGAAAAGAACAATTGACTAGTTACTAAAGTGAAAACGCTATATATATATATATATATATATTTTTGATGCAGGGAAAGACACAGGTTTCTGAAGATACTTAGATGGTTTGGAATTTAAACAAACAGATTTCCCCCACAAAACAGATAAATCAGTTGGGAAATTAAAAATACAAGAAAAAATAGATGGACGAAATACACAATGATAAGATGGAGAATTTGATGTATGTAGTTATTATTGTGAGAATACAACAGAACTATTATGATGGAACATTCAAGCATATATATCCAACAAATAATGATCAATCGTCACATAAGAACCAATTAGGAGGGGAAAAAAGTAAAGTAGCATCTTTGATATGTTAAATAGAAAATGACTCCTCTAATCATCTCCAGATAACAAACAAAACCATTAGTTTAGAAAAAAACAAAAGTAGATAATCAAAGGGCCAATACAGTGTCAATAATGGCAATAGGAATTACCACATGAATTAGACATTCACACCTAAATGAACAACTTCACTTAAAAAAACTACATCGTGGACCTAACCTAGAAAGCCCACTGTTTAAAGTGACACCACAGCACCATCTTACATCTACCACAGGAATTAGACATTCACACCTAAATGAACAACTTCACTTGAAAAAACTACATCGTAGACCTAACCTAGAAAGCCCACTGTTTAAAGTGACACCACAGCACCATCTTACATCTACCACATGAATTAGACATTCACACCTAAATGAACAACTTCACTTAAAAAAACTACATCGTGGACCTATCCTAGAAAGCCCACTGTGTCAAACATGAAAAAGCTAAATGACTGGTACAATCAAACAAAAATTCGGCAATTTAGAATAAGTTTCATGTGAAAAATAACTGCTAATTCACCAAGAATGGAGAGGCATTGAAAGACTCAAGAGGAATTTCATTACTTGATGGTTGTGACAAAATGACAAGGCAATTGAAAATAGACTCATTTGGATAATTCAATCAAAAAATCAACAACAAAAAAAATAAGATACACATAGGTTTAAATGTGTGGAGTAATTGAGTTTGATCATGGGAAAACTAAAAACAGTTAAGAGGTACTCTTAATAGGATTATTGGTGTAGCAGATTTAGTCTCGTAATAGTATCTTTATATTAATATTTTAGGTTTAAGGTTATCTCCAAACTCCTATATACGCTTTGCGATTACTCATAAACATATACAATATACCTTATTCCATGGCCCTAATTTCTACATGGTATTTGAGCATCCTTACTAGAGTTTTCTAAGAGCTATTCCCTTGAGAGGGAGGCTGCCAACCTCCTCTTGATCCTCTCTCCTCCTCTCTCTATCTCCTCATTCCTAGTCTGATGAGCCAACTCTTCACTCATTTTTAGCAGCAAGAACTCCTGCTCAACTGGTTGTGTGCAATTACGGTATCTCTTGAGAGCAACTCTGTTTGCAACAAAGCCAGACTGAGAACAGTGTCTCCCAAGCGGGATCAACCACACATCTGCAACCTTATGCATGATGTCTTTTGTTTTCAAAGAAGGCAGGTGACATGACGAGTGATCTCCGCTGCTGGGAGCCCTTCCACATGCAGTGCACAATCTCTCCAATAGTCAGCAACTCCATCAACCACTGCCTCCAGCAATGTAAAGATATCCCATGAGCACACCACTAAATCAAATCTTCTCTTGCATGCAATCCTTCCACCTCAAGCCATGGTCTTCCTGAGGCAACACCAGAACTCCTGTGACCACACAATCACACCTCTCTCCTCTTGAAAGAGCATGGCAGCAGTATCCTTTGATGTTGCTTCTTCTTAATATATTACCCAATTTATCCCTCCCATGAAATGCAGCTAACTGTGATGCTTGTGAGAACCATTGTCTGTTACAACAACTGAGTGATTGCCTGTTGTTAGCCAGAGCAGTTCCGTTCTGCTACAAGAAAAATCTCCAATCCAGATAACTAGGCTTCAAGATCAATGGCATTTTTTTCTCTCTGCCTCGAATACTGTTTCCACAAACAGCAATTCTGCTTCTTATGTAATAGATATTTTGGAACGTTGAAATATCTTCTGTTGAGGGCTTATTCACACTCGCCTATGTTGTTCATTGATGGAATCAGTTATATGTTCATCAAGCTCAATAATGTCTTTCTAATGATAGCTGCATGGCAGAATTGCAAATAGTGGGGAGTACAATTTCAGTGAACCAACCAATAGACAACTGGCTGAAGATACACTAGAACCAAGGAGCAGAAGCACACCTATTTCTCACAAGCCAACTGCTGCAATTACTACAATATAATGCCAGAACCCGGCAGAGAGGACACCTCTTCTCATAGCCCAACTGCAATTCTAACATGACACCAAAACCAAGCGGAAGGCGGCAAGATTTTCATCCAACCATCAAAACCACTGTGATGTAACATCGGAATTAGGCAAGGGTAGCACCCGTCTGCTCAACCCAACTGCTGAGAAGCAATGCAAGAACCAAGCAAATGATACTACAACATTGCTCACAACCCAAATGTCAAAACTACTATAAGAATTGCCATCTGATAATTGTGTCTCACACAAACACAGGCACAACAATTGTAGCCTCTACTTGTGATCCTACTATCTGAGTACTCCACCATCTCAAGGGTTTTATTGATCAAGGTTGATGTCATCATTGATTATACGCAACTTTAATTACATAAGTTTGGTTTTGCTTACATGCAAATATCATGCTCTTATTTCATTATTGTTGTGCTTAATTTATAATCTACTTATAAGTTTATTTAGCTCATATAACTAGCTAGACATGGATAATCTATGCTTGAGCTTGACGAGAAGCGCTAGAGGTAATAGTGTTATCGGAGAAGGTTTAGTTCTGAATACAACTTTAGATTTAGTGTTTTGTCCAAAATCCTATACATACTCATGTAATAGTTATCCTTAGAACATAAGCAATGTGATTATTCTATTTGACATATTTACTACAAAACTAATCAAACCTAGCAACGATAGTATGATTGTCCTTGTTAACAAAATCAAATACATGTCAAATCTTTCTCAAACTTCTGGCTACAAGTCCATGGTGTGTATACCCAGGTCCCTTAGCCAAATATTAAAAGTTGTTTAATACAAAAGTACACTTGCATGATGCATGTGATCCGAACCGACATGATTATTTTTAGGAAACTGGACGTGTTATATAATCAATACGTGATCAAGGAATATTGCTGCTTACTGAAGCTAGATTATGAATGATTGGACAATGAGGTCTACTTACATATTTATACACGCAAACAAATCAAGAATGGAAATTCTTCTGGGTAAAGCCTTCCACATAAAGTTTACAGACAAAACGCTACATGAGGATATATTTCAAGTAACTATTAGCATCTAACTTACCTAAATACATTTAATCAACCCTCTGAGCAAGTTTTGAACATCATCCAACTTTGGAGTGTACTTAATTGCAGATATCTTTTACTACTTATTGCCTATAATTTTGGAGTAAAACAATATATTCATTTCCTAGCGAACTAAGCATGTTTTCTTCAGTTTAATCTGATACTTAGGAAACTACATAGACAATTAAAACTTCTATATCCTCAAGCTTTAATCCATACAACAAACTTTAATGAGAAAAGTAAATGACCAAATTAAAGATAAAAATATGTTATAACTGCATGCGCAAAAGGAAAAAAATAACATATTCTGATGCATAAAGCAGTTGGTCAACAAAACATGCACTTGTCTAAGAGTTTTCATACCTGATACAGAGCATGACTCAACTCTTGCCTAGCTGTGTGTAATTGATTCTCAAGTGCAAAATTAGATAGCATCAGAGCATCCCATTCCTGTTTCAGCAGAAGAAAAACAACATTAAATTATTTAAGGATCAATACATTGGCTGTAAAGTATAAAGAAGAATTATTTTAGAAAATTAGGATAAGGACAAGCCATGGCAACAAACTGATACAAGCACATGATCAGGCCACACAATCAAATCTATACTAATTGATGCATAATAATCAGAATAAAGTTCTAAATTAACACTATTGAAGAGGTGAAATTACTCGAAAGATCTTTCTTATATTATCCACCATTGCCATCTATCTATCTTAAAAGTCGTGCAAAGATTAAGATTACATCGTAGGAAGAAGAAACTCATCCTCAACCCATCTACTAGAAAGAACATAAAAGCAGGTCAAATTATTTAAAAATTCATGCAACACATAGAATTCAAGGAAAAAGACATCTATTGCATTCAATTGATAAAACAACTAGACAGTTAAGGTAACTAAAAGAATATATTGCAATCCATATTCAACACAAAGAGTTCAGAATACACACATTCTGGAACATTCCAAGCAGCCCGGGAATGCTAGCAGCTTGCAACGGTCTTGGCTTCGCCACCTACCAGAAGAATAATTTTTAAAAAAAACATGGAAGACAATAAAATATAAAATTGGCATTGTTCAGTACCATGCATTAATTTGTTAGCTTGCAATGATTGTAACATTTCATATATCTTATTTGTCTAATGCCTGGCTTTTTCATGCATAGTACCTCAGTAATTTCTTAAGAAGAATTAGACATACACTAGGATGTTCAATTGCTAGCATATTTATCAAGAATTTTTAACTGAAAAGACAATGGTACATCATATTTATCACGATAAACACTTTTAGGCTTTTAGCTTCTAAAATGAATACAAGAAATAATAGGAAGAACATCGTAGAGCAAGATACAGGATGATCCACATATCTATTTGTGTCAATAAAGGCTTAAAGAAAACAAGTAGTTTAAGAAAGAAAAGATCATGCAAATCTTAGCAAGTTAAACAATCACTACTGTACTCATGCTGTTAATGCATTGGCCAGTTAGAAATCTTGTGTTATATGAATAATTATGTTGTTGAACAAGGACAAAGATTATGTCATGAATGGCAGGAAAAACATCAAAAGTAGAAAGGAGGGGAAGTGTGACTAGACAATATAATATATCAGATATCCTCTCAGCATAGGAATCAACATCGCATGGGGTTGTGAAAATTCTCAACCAAACAAAATAGGATTAATTGTTGTTTATGCACATGGCATTTTGAAAGTAGAGTTGATCCTCCCACTACAATGAACAATCAAACAAGACAGATTAGTGAGTAGGACAGGGATGGACACTATTAATGCAGTCATATTAATATTGTACCTTTTCTAAGCTACTGAATCAGTGCAAGGATCATCAGACTACATGAAAAGTTATTGTCATCACAAATTCAAAATTTGTTTTAGATACATGGCATCTATTCTTTGACAATCTGTTGGAATTGAAAAATACTCAGGATATTAAAATTGGAACAATCTCATGCCTGTCAAACTAATTTTGGCTGACATAATCTTGTACCTACAACAATTAGTATGGAGCCTTCTTGTAGTAGCAGGCCCACTGGTGTAAATTTAGGCATTCGACAAATCAAACTGAGTGAGCATCTGAAGTGTGTTCAGACTGGCATTTGATTATACCGAGGAAAGATTCAAGTATGGTATCGTAGCATTCTAGCATGCTAAGGATAATGAAGCATTCATGTACTATAGACAATGCACATTGAATAGCTAAATGAGCTTCAAAATAGAAAGTAGAAGGACATGAAACAGTATGATCCCCTTCTTCTTTCAATTAGCTCTTCTCCCTGAAAAAAGTAAAGTACACCATCTTCCAACCCTAAACTAGACGAGCAAATGGAATGTCTAATTCTTTGCCAACAATGTTGTTTCTAGTGTCCAACACACTAATTCTAAAATGAAACCAACAAATTAGCAAAGAAGTGCTAAATGTTTTTTTTATGTTTCTTAAAATTATAGTCTTTCCCACAAAGTATTCAACTCCATGACACTTTCTACCATAAGAAGTTAAAAACCACAGTAACCAACGGCAATATTGAATTGGGATAATGCACCTTATCTGTCTTCACAGCTACGAGATCGTCCATGCTGAGCTCCTCGTTCGTAACGGGGCATTTTCCATGATTCTTAAAAAAAGAAACAGCAGGAAAAAAAAGGCCAAATGTAAGATGACAAACTGAAGTATACCAGCGAGCTAATAACCTCTCGACCTTCATAAACGAAAGATAAGAAGTAGGAAATCAACGGGGAGAAGAGGCGGAGGAAATCATACTGCAACGTGGTGCTCGATCAACCGCCGCTCGAAGAGAAGCCCGGATCTCTTAGAAACAACCGGTTCCTCCGGCACTTCTCCGGAGACTAGAAGGAAAAAAGGGAGAAGGCGTGATCATAACCCTAAATTGCACAGGAGGAGCAAGAACAGAAACCATACGGATTGCAGATGGACAAAGGAAAGAGGATCTTACTCGCGCAGATCATTTCTGATTCAAGCGAGGGTTTCGCCGGTGAATTCGGCGGCGAAGGAGGAGCTCGGCGGTAGGGTTCCGCGAGGCTTCAGAGCGACGGCAAGTGAGAGGAAGAGCGCGAGAAAATTGGGCGTAGGGTTTTATAAAATGCCTCTCGAGTCTCTAGTTAGGATCAACTCGAGTCCGGTGAGTGCATCGAGTTGCGTTTGGGTTCAGGCTCAAGCTGGTCAGGCTATTTTTTAATAAAATATATTTAAAAATAAAAAAGCTACTAAATAAAAAATTAATTTTTAAAACTGAGAAATGTAAATAAAATAGTAGTGTTTATGTTTCTCCATAATTTTATATAAAAAAAATATTACACTTCATTGGAAAAATGTGAATAGAAATAATTGAGGTCACTGGTGAGTGACATTAAGATTGAAATAGAGCAAGGAAGGAGGTGAATCTGGATCCGATTTGTGCAAGCTTGATGTTATGGTAATTTACTAAAGGGCGTATCTAAAGATCTAAATTTATCAAAAAATGTATATTATTTTGGTATTTATCAAAGAACGTATCTTTTTAAGTGCATTTCCTATTTTATCCTTCCGATAAATCTGACCTTTTTTTTATTTTCTCCAATGCATGTAACCAATCTAATTTTTCCTCTCCGCTCTTATCTTTTCTCTCTTTTTTTTTCATGTGTACATGCATAACATAGGCCTGATATATAAATCATATTAGGCCCACAACGTTTAGATTTTAGAGTTCACATCAGGCCCTTCTCTTTGTTTTTCTTTTTTTTCTCAAACATGGTATAAGAGATCATCCCCACGTTGGGCCTGATATGGGGAGATATCAGGCCTAACAACATGGAAAAAAAAAGATTTAGGTTTTTCAAAACCTCTGGTCCACCATTAAGAATGTTGAAAATAATAATGGAGAGCATATTTAGATTCCTTGCAATTTTAGAAATCTACATGACTTGAAATGATTGTAATATGAGGTCTCTAGGTCCATCAATGGGTTTTGATCGAAACTCACTGATGGACCTAGAGAGCTTCGATTGCACTCATTTCAGTTCCTGTGGATTTCTAAAATTGCAAGAGTCCAAATATGCTCTCAATTGTTATTTTCGACATTCCTAATGGTGGACCAGAGGTTTTAAACAACATAAATCTCTTTTTCATTTTTTTTTTCTTTTTTTTGTTATTAAGCCTGATATGAAGAGATATCAGGCCCACGTTGGGCCTGATATCTCCCCATATCAGGCCCAGTGTGGGCCTGATATGGGGAGATGTAAGGTCTAACAATAGAAAAAAAAAAGATTTAGATTTTTAAAAACATTTGGTCCACTACTAGGAATGTCGAAAATAATAATGGAGAGCATATTTGGACTCCTTGCAATTTTAGAAATTCACATGAGCTGAAATAAGTGCAATCAGAGCAATGAGTTAAAATATGCTTTATATTATTTATTTCAACTTCTAAAAGATGTTAAAATATAATAAGAAAGAATTAGTAAAACAATCTCCATACGT